>CP136063.1:600000-764314 GCA_032622095.1 Siphonodentalium dalli | reverse complement strand
TGTGTGTGGCGGGGATACCTATATATATGTGTGTGGTGGGGATACCTATACATGTGTGTGGTGGGGATACCTATATATGTATGTGGTGGGGATACCTATATATGTATGTGGTGGGGATACCTATAGATGTGTGTGGTGGGGATACCTATAGATGTGTGTGGTGGGGATACCTATATATTTATGTGGTGGGGATACCTATATATGTATGTGGTGGGGATACCTATATATGTGTGTGGTGGGGATACCTATAGATGAGTGTGTTGGGGATACCTATAGATGTATGTGGTGGGGAGACCTATATATGTGTGTGGCGGGGATACCTATATATATGTGTGTGGTGGGGATACCTATATATATGTGTGTGGTGGGGATACCTATATATGTGTGTGTTGGGGATACCTATATATGTATGTGGTGGTGATACATATATATGTATGTGGTGGGGATACCTATATATGTGTGTGGTGGGGATACCTATATACGTGTGTGGCGGGGATACCTTTATATGTATGTGGTGTTGATACCTATATATGTGTGTGGTGAGGATACCTATATATGTATGTGGTGGGGATACCTATAGATGTGTGTGGTGGAGATACCTATATATGTATGTGGCGGGGATACCTATATATGTGTGTGGCGGGGATACCTATATATGTGTGTGGTGGTGATACCTATATATGTGTGTGGTGAGGATACCTATATATGTATGTGGTGGGGATACCTATAGATGTATGTGGTGGGGAGACCTATATATGTGTGTGGCGGGGATACCTATACATATGTGTGTGTTGGGGATACCTATCGATGTATGTGGTGGGGAGACGTATATATGTATGTGGTGGGGATACCTATATATGTATGTGGCGGGGATACCTATATATGTGTGTGGCGGGGATACCTATATATGTGTGTGGTGGTGATACCTATATATGTGTGTGGTGAGGATACCTATATATGTATGTGGTGGGGATACCTATAGATGTATGTGGTGGGGAGACCTATATATGTGTGTGGCGGGGATACCTATATATATGTGTGTGGTGGGGATACCTATATATGTGATGTGTGTGGTGGGGATACCTATATATGTATGTGGTGGTGATACATATATATGTATGTGGTGGGATACCTATAGATGTGTGTGGTGGGGATACCTATATATGTATGTGGCGGGGATACCTATATATGTGTGTGGCGGCGATACCTTTATATGTATGTGGTGGTGATACCTATATATGTGTGTGGTGAGGATACCTATATATGTATGTGGTGGGGATACCTATATATGTGTGGCGGGGTTACCTATATATGTGTGTGGTGGGGATACCTATATATGTATGTGGTGGGGATACCTATATATGTATGTGGTGGTGATACCTATATATGTATGTGGTGGTGATACCTATATATGTGTGTTGTGAGGATACCTATATATGTATGTGGTTGGGATACCTATAGATGTATGTGGCAGGGATACCTATATATGTGTGTGGTACGGATACCTATATATGTGTGTGGTGGGGATACCTATAGATGTGGGGTGGGGATACCTATATATGTATGTGGCGGGGAGACCTATATATGTATGTGGCGGGGATACCTATATATGTGTGTGGTGGGGAGACCAATATATGTGTGTGGTGGGGATACCTATAGATTTGTGGCGGGGAGACCTATATATGTGTGTGGTTGGGATACCTATATATGTATGTGGTGGGGATACCTATAGATGTGTATGGTGGGGATACCTATATATGTGTGTGGTGTGGATACCTATAGATGTGTGTGGTGGGGATACCTATAGATGTGTGTGGTGGGGATACCTATAGATGTATGTGGTGGGGAGACCTATATATGTGTGTGGTGGTGATACCTATATATGTATGTGGCGGGGATACCTATAAATGTGTGTGGTGGGGATACCTATATATGTATGTGGTGGGGATACCTATAGATGTGTGTTGTGTGGATACATATAGATGTGTGTGGTGGGGATACCTATATATTTATGTGGTGGGGATACCTATATATGTATGTGGTGGGGATACCTATATATGTATGTGGTGGTGATACCTATATAAGTGTGTGGTGGGGATACCTATAGATGAGTGTGTTGGGGATACCTATACATGTGTGTGGTGGGGATACCTATATATGTATGTGGTGGGGATACCTATAGATGTGTGTGGTGGGATACCTATAGATGTGTGTGGTGGGGATACCTATATATTTATGTGGTGGGGATACCTATATATGTATGTGGTGGGGATACCTATATATGTATGTGGTGGTGATACCTATATATGTGTGTGGTGGGGATACCTATAGATGAGTGTGTTGGGGATACCTATAGATGTATGTGGTGGGGAGACCTATATATGTATGTGGTGGGGATACCTATATATGTGTGTGGCGGGGATACCTATATATATGTGTGTGGTGGGGATACCTATATATGTGTGTGTTGGGGATACCTATATATGTATGTGGTGGTGATACATATATATGTATGTGGTGGGGATACCTATATATGTGTGTGGTGGGGATACCTATATATGTATGTTGCGGGGATACCTATATACGTGTGTGGCGGGGATACCTTTATATGTATGTGGTGGTGATACCTATATATGTATGTGGTGGGGATACCTATAGATGTGTGTGGTGGGGATACCTATATATGTATGTGGCGGGGATACCTATATATGTGTGTGGCGGGGATACCTATATATGTGTGTGGTGGTGATACCTATATATGTGTGTGGTGAGGATACCTATATATGTATGTGGTGGGGATACCTATATATGTATGTGGTGGGGAGACCTATATATGTGTGTGGCGGGGATACCTATATATATGTGTGTGGTGGGGATACCTATATATGTGTGTGGTGGGGATACCTATATATGTATGTGGTGGTGATACATATATATGTATGTGGTGGGGATACCTATATATGTGTGTGGTGGGGATACCTATATATATGTGTGCGGTGGGGATACCTATATATGTGTGTGGTGGGATACCTATATATGTATGTGGTGATGATACATATATATGTATGTGGTGGGGATACCTATAGATGTGTGTGGTGAGGATACCTATATATGTATGTGGTGGGGATACCTATAGATGTGTGTGGTGGGGATACCTATATATGTATGTGGCGGGGATACCTATATATGTGTGTGGCGGGGATACCTTTATATGTATGTGGTGGTGATACCTATATATGTGTGTGGCGGGGATACCTATATATGTATGTGGTGGGGATACCTATAGATGTATGTGGTGGGGAGACCTATATATGTGTGTGGCGGGGATACCTATATATATGTGTGTGGTGGGGATACCTATATATGTGTGTGGTGGGGATACCTATATATGTATGTGGTGGTGATACATATATATGTATGTGGTGGGGATACCTATAGATGTGTGTGGTGGGGATACCTATATATGTATGTGGCGGGGATACCTATATATGTGTGTGGCGGGGATACCTTTATATGTATGTGGTGGTGATACCTATATATGTGTTTGGTGAGGATACCTATATATGTATGTGGCGTGGATACCTATAGATGTATGTGGTGGGGATACCTATATATGTATGTGGCGTGGAAACCTATATATGTGTGTGGTAGGGATACCTATATATGTATGTGGTGGGGATACCTATATATGTATGTGGCGTGGAGACCTATATATGTATGTGGTGGGGAGACCTATGGATGTATGTGGCGTGGGGACCTATATATGTGTGTGGTGAGGATACCTATATATGTATGTGGTGGGGATACCTATATATGTGTGGCGGGGTTACCTATATATGTGTGTGGTGGGGATACCTATATATGTATGTGGCGGGGATACCTATATATGTATGTGGTGGTGATACCTATATATGTATGTGGTGGTGATACCTATATATGTGTGTGGTGAGGATACCTATATATGTATGTGGTTGGGATACCTATAGATGTATGTGGCAGGTATACCTATATATGTGTGTGGTACGGATACCTATATATGTGTGTGGTGGGGATAGCTATAGATGTGGGGTGGGGATACATATATATGTATGTGGCGGGGAGACCTATATATGTATGTGGCGGGGATACCTATATATGTGTGTGGTGGGGAGACCAATATATGTGTGTGGTGGGGATACCTATAGATGTGTGGTGGGGATACTTATATATGTATGTGGCGGGGAGACCTATATATGTGTGTGGTTGGGATACCTATATATGTATGTGGTGGGGATACCTATAGATGTGTATGGTGGGGATACCTATATATGTGTGTGGTGTGGATACCTATAGATGTGTGTGGTGGGGATACCTATATATGTATGTGGTGGGGAGACCTATATATGTGCGTGGTGGTGATACCTATATATGTATGTGGCGGGGATACCTATAAATGTGTGTGGTGGGGATACCTATATATGTATGTGGTGGGGATACCTATAGATGTGTGTGGTGGGGATACCTATAGATGTGTGTGGTGGGGATACCTATAGATGTATGTGGTGGGGAGACCTATATGTGTGTGTGGTGGTGATACCTATATATGTATGTGGCGGGGATACCTATAAATGTGTGTGGTGGGGATACCTATATATGTATGTGGTGGGGATACCTATAGATGTGTGTTGTGTGGATACCTATAGATGTGTGTGGTGGGGATACCTATATATTTATGTGGTGGGGATACCTATATATGTATGTGGTGGGGATACCTATATATGTATGTGGTGGTGATACCTATATAAGTGTGTGGTGGGGATACCTATAGATGAGTGTGTTGGGGATACCTATACATGTGTGTGGTGGGGATACCTATATATGTATGTGGTGGGGATACCTATATATGTATGTGGTGGGGATACCTATAGATGTGTGTGGTGGGGATACCTATAGATGTGTGTGGTGGGGATACCTATATATTTATGTGGTGGGGATACCTATATATGTATGTGGTGGGGATACCTATATATGTGTGTGGTGGGGATACCTATAGATGAGTGTGTTGGGGATACCTATAGATGTATGTGGTGGGGAGACCTATATATGTGTGTGGCGGGGATACCTATATATATGTGTGTGGTGGGGATACCTATATATATGTGTGTGGTGGGGATACCTATATATGTGTGTGTTGGGGATACCTATATATGTATGTGGTGGTGATACATATATATGTATGTGGTGGGGATACCTATATATGTGTGTGGTGGGGATACCTATATACGTGTGTGGCGGGGATACCTTTATATGTATGTGGTGGTGATACCTATATATGTGTGTGGTGAGGATACCTATATATGTATGTGGTGGGGATACCTATAGATGTGTGTGGTGGAGATACCTATATATGTATGTGGCGGGGATACCTATATATGTGTGTGGCGGGGATACCTATATATGTGTGTGGTGGTGATACCTATATATGTGTGTGGTGAGGATACCTATATATGTATGTGGTGGGGATACCTATAGATGTATGTGGTGGGGAGACCTATATATGTGTGTGGCGGGGATACCTATACATATGTGTGTGGTGGGGATACCTATATATGTGTGTGGTGGGGATACCTATATATGTATGTGGTGGTGATACATATATATGTATGTGGTGGGGATACCTATATATGTGTGTGGTGGGGATAACTATATATATGTGTGCGGTGGGGATACCTATATATGTGTGTGGTGGGGATACCTATATATGTATGTGGTGATGATACATATATATGTATGTGGTGGGGATACCTATAGATGTGTGTGGTGGGGATACCTATATATGTATGTGGCGGGGATACCTATATATGTGTGTGGCGGGGATACCTTTATATGTATGTGGTGGTGATACCTATATATGTGTGTGGTGAGGATACCTATATATGTATGTGGTGGGGATACCTATAGATGTGTGTGGTGGGGATACCTATATATGTATGTGGCGGGGATACCTATATATGTGTGTGGCGGGGATACCTTTATATGTATGTGGTGGTGATACCTATATATGTGTGTGGCGGGGATACCTATATATGTATGTGGTGGGGATACCTATAGATGTATGTGGTGGGGAGACCTATATATGTGTGTGGCGGGGATACCTATATATATGTGTGTGGTGGGGATACCTATATATGTGTGTGGTGGGGATACCTATATATGTATGTGGTGGTGATACATATATATGTATGTGGTGGGGATACCTATAGATGTGTGTGGTGGGGATACCTATATATGTTTGTGGCGGGGATACCTATATATGTGTGTGGCGGGGATACCTTTATATGTATGTGGTGGTAATACCTATATATGTGTGTGGTGAGGATACCTATATATGTATGTGGCGTGGATACCTATAGATGTATGTGGTGGGGATACCTATATATGTATGTGGCGTGGAAACCTATATATGTGTGTGGTAGGGATACCTATATATGTATGTGGTGGGGATACCTATATATGTATGTGGCGTGGAGACCTATATATGTATGTGGTGGGGAGACCTATGGATGTATGTGGCGTGGGGACCTATATATGTGTGTGGTGAGGATACCTATATATGTATGTGGTGGGGATACCTATATATGTGTGGCGGGTTTACCTATATATGTGTGTGGTTGGGATACCTATATATGTATGTGGTGGGGATACCAATATATGTATGTGGTGGTGATACCTATATATGTATGTGGTGGTGATACCTATATATGTGTGTGGTGAGGATACCTATATATGTATGTGGTTGGGATACCTATAGATGTATGTGGCAGGGATACCTATATATGTGTGTTGTACGGATACCTATATATGTGTGTGGTGGGGATAGCTATAGATGTGGGGTGGGGATACATATATATGTATGTGGCGGGGAGACCTATATATGTATGTGGCGGGGATACCTATATATGTGTGTGGTGGGGAGACCAATATATGTGTGTGGTGGGGATACCTATAGATGTGTGGTGGGGATACTTATATATGTATGTGGCGGGGAGACCTATATATGTGTGTGGTTGGGATACCTATATATGTATGTGGTGGGGATACCTATAGATGTGTATGGTGGGGATACCTATATATGTGTGTGGTGGGGATACCTATAGATGTGTGTGGTGGGGATACCTATAGATGTGTGTGGTGGGGATACCTATATATGTATGTGGTGGGGAGACCTATATATGTGTGTGGTGGTGATACCTATATATGTATGTGGCGGGGATACCTATAAATGTGTGTGGTGGGGATACCTATATATGTATGTGGTGGGGATACCTTTAGATGTGTGTGGTGGGGATACCTATAGATGTGTGTGGTGGGGATACCTATATATTTATGTGGTGGGGATACCTATATATGTATGTGGTGGGGATACCTATATATGTATGTGGTGGTGATACCTATATAAGTGTGTGGTGGGATACCTATAGATGAGTGTGTTGGGGATACCTATAAATGTGTGTGGTGGGGATAGCTATATATGTATGTGGTGGGGATACCTATAGAATTGTGTGGTGGGGATACCTATAGATGTGTGTGGTGGGGATACCTATATATTTATGTGGTGGGGATACCTATATATGCATGTGGTGGGATACCTATATATGTATGTGGTGGTGATACCTATATATGTGTGTGGTGGGGATACCCATAGATGAGTGTGTTGTGGATACCTATAGATGTATGTGGTGGGGAGACCTATATATGTATGTGGTGGGGATACCTATATATGTGTGTGGTGGGGAGACCTATATATATGTGTGTGGTGGGGATACCTATATATGTGTGTGGTGGGGATACCTATATATGTATGTGGTGGTGATACATATATATGTATGTGGTGGGGATACCTATAGATGTGTGTGGTGGGGATACCTATATATGTATGTGGTGGGGATACCTATAGATGTGTGTGGTGGGGATACCTATATATGTATGTGGCGGGGATACCTATATATGTGTGTGGCGGGGATACCTTTATATGTATGTGGCGGTGATACCTATATATGTGTGTGGTGAGGATACCTATATATGTATGTGGTGGGGATACCTATTGATGTGTGTGGTGGGGATACCTATATATGTATGTGGCGGGGATACCTATATATGTTTGTGGCGGGGATACCTATATATGTGTGTGGTGGTGATACCTATATATGTGTGTGGAGAGGATACCTATATTTGTATGTGGTGGGGATACCTATTGATGTATGTGGTGGGGAGACCTATATATGTGTGTGGCGGGGATACCTATATATATGTGTGTGGTGGGGATACCTATATATGTGTGTGGTGGGGATACCTATATATGTATGTGGTGGGGATACATATATATGTATGTGGTGGGGATACCTATATGTGTGTGGTGGGGATACCTATATATATGTGTGTGGTGGGGATACCTATATATGTGTGTGGTGGGGATACCTATATATGTATGTGGTGGTGATACATATATATGTATGTGGTGGGGATACCTATAGATGTGTGTGGTGGGGATACCTATATATGTATGTGGCGGGGATACCTATATATGTGTGTGGCGGGGATACCTTTATATGTATGTGGTGGTGATACCTATATATGTGTGTGGTGAGGATACCTATATATGTATGTGGTGGGGATACCTATAGATGTGTGTGGTGGGGATACCTATATATGTATGTGGCGGGGATACCTATATATGTGTGTGGCGGGGATACCTTTATATCTATGTGGTGGTGATACATATATATGTGTGTGGTGAGGATACCTATATATGTATGTGGTGGGGATACCTATAGATGTATGTGGTGGGGAGACCTATATATGTGTGTGGCGGGGATACCTATATATATGTGTGCGGTGGGGATACCTATATATGTGTGTGGTGGGGATACCTATATATGTATGTGGTGGTGATACATATATATGTATGTGGTGGGGATACCTATAGATGTGTGTGGTGGGGATACCTATATATGTATGTGGCGGGGATACCTATATATGTGTGTGGAGGGGATACCTTTATATGTATGTGGTGGTGATACCTATATATGTGTGTGGTGAGGATACCTATATATGTATGTGGTGGGGATACCTATAGATGTATGTGGTGGGGATACCTATATATGTATGTGGCGTGGAAACCTATATATGTGTGTGGTAGGGATACCTATATATGTATGTGGTGGGGATACCTATATATGTATGTGGTGGTAATACCTATATATGTATGTGGTGGGGAGACATATGGATGTATGTGGCGTGGAGACCTATATATGTGTGTGGTGGGGATACCTATATATGTATGTGGTGGGGATACCTATATATGTGTGGCGGGGTTACCTATATATGTGTGTGGTGGGGATACCTATATATGTATGTGGTGGGGATACCTATATATGTATGTGGTGGTGATACCTATATATGTATGTGGTGGTGATACCTATATATGTGTGTGGTGAGGATACCTATATATGTATGTGGTTGGGATACCTATAGATGTATGTGGCAGGGATACCTATATATGTGTGTGGTACGGATACCTATATATGTGTGTGGTGGGGATACCTATAGATGTGGGGTGGGGATACCTATATATGTATGTGGCGGGGAGACCTATATATGTATGTGGCGGGGATACCTATATATGTGTGTGGTGGGGAGACCAATATATGTGTGTGGTGGGGATACCTATAGATGTGTAGTGGGGATACTTATATATGTATGTGGCGGGGAGACCTATATATGTGTGTGGTTGGGATACCTATATATGTATGTGGTGGGGATACCTATAAATGTGTGTGGTGGGGATACCTATATATGTATGTGGTGGGGATACCTATATATGTGTGTGGTGGGGATACCTATAGATGTGTGTGGTGGGGATACCTATATATTTATGTGGTGGGGATACCTATATATGTATGTGGTGGGGATACCTATATATGTATGTGGTGGTGATACCTATATAAGTGTGTGGTGGGAATACCTATAGATGAGTGTGTTGGGGATACCTATAAATGTGTGTGGTGGGGATACCTATATATGTGTGTGGTGGGGATACATATAAATGTGTGTGATGGGGATACCTATAGATGTGTGTGGTGGGGATACATATATATTTATGTGGTGGGGATACCTATATATGTATGTGGTGGGGATACCTATATATGTATGTGGTGGTGATACCTATATATGTGTGTGGTGGGGATACCTATAGATGAGTGTGTTGGGGATACCTATATATGTATGTGGTGGGGATACCTATATATGTATGTGGTGGGGATACCTATATATGTGTGTGGCGGGGATACCTATATATATGTGTGTGGTGGGGATACCTATATATGTGTGTGGTGGGGATACCTATATATGTATGTGGGGGTGATACCTATATATGTATGTGGTGGGGATACCTATATATGTGTGGCGGGGTTACCTATATATGTGTGTGGTGGGGATACCTATAACTGTATGTGGTGGGGATACCTATATATGTATGTGGTGGTGATACCAATATATGTATGTGGTGGTGATACCTATATATGTGTGTGGTGAGGATACCTATATATGTATGTGGTGGTGATACCTATATATGTGTGTGGTGAGGATACCTATATATGTATGTGGTGGGGATACCTATAGATGTGTGTGGTGGGGATACCTATATATGTATGTGGCGGGGATACCTATATATGTGTGTGGCGGGGATACCTTTATATGTATGTGGTGGTGATACCTATATATGTGTGTGGCGGGGATACCTATATATGTATGTGGTGGGGATACCTATAGATGTATGTGGTGGGGAGACCTATATATGTGTGTGGCGGGGATACCTATATATATGTGTGTGGTGGGGATACCTATATATGTGTGTGGTGGGGATACCTATATATGTATGTGGTGGTGATACATATATATGTATGTGGTGGGGATACCTATAGATGTGTGTGGTGGGGATACCTATATATGTTTGTGGCGGGGATACCTATATATGTGTGTGGCGGGGATACCTTTATATGTATGTGGTGGTAATACCTATATATGTGTGTGGTGAGGATACCTATATATGTATGTGGCGTGGATACCTATAGATGTATGTGGTGGGGATACCTATATATGTATGTGGCGTGGAAACCTATATATGTGTGTGGTAGGGATACCTATATATGTATGTGGTGGGGATACCTATATATGTATGTGGCGTGGAGACCTATATATGTATGTGGTGGGGAGACCTATGGATGTATGTGGCGTGGGGACCTATATATGTGTGTGGTGAGGATACCTATATATGTATGTGGTGGGGATACCTATATATGTGTGGCGGGTTTACCTATATATGTGTGTGGTTGGGATACTTATATATGTATGTGGTGGGGATACCAATATATGTATGTGGTGGTGATACCTATATATGTATGTGGTGGTGATACCTATATATGTGTGTGGTGAGGATACCTATATATGTATGTGGTTGGGATACCTATAGATGTATGTGGCAGGGATACCTATATATGTGTGTTGTACGGATACCTATATATGTGTGTGGTGGGGATAGCTATAGATGTGGGGTGGGGATACATATATATGTATGTGGCGGGGAGACCTATATATGTATATGGCGGGGATACCTATATATGTGTGTGGTGGGGAGACCAATATATGTGTGTGGTGGGGATACCTATAGATGTGTGGTGGGGATACTTATATATGTATGTGGCGGGGAGACCTATATATGTGTGTGGTTGGGATACCTATATATGTATGTGGTGGGGATACCTATAGATGTGTATGGTGGGGATACCTATATATGTGTGTGGTGGGGATACCTATAGATGTGTGTGGTGGGGATACCTATAGATGTGTGTGGTGGGGATACCTATATATGTATGTGGTGGGGAGACCTATATATGTGTGTGGTGGTGATACCTATATATGTATGTGGCGGGGATACCTATAAATGTGTGTGGTGGGGATACCTATATATGTATGTGGTGGGGATACCTTTAGATGTGTGTGGTGGGGATACCTATAGATGTGTGTGGTGGGGATACCTATATATTTATGTGGTGGGGATACCTATATATGTATGTGGTGGGGATACCTATATATGTATGTGGTGGTGATACCTATATAAGTGTGTGGTGGGGATACCTATAGATGAGTGTGTTGGGGATACCTATAAATGTGTGTGGTGGGGATAGCTATATATGTATGTGGTGGGGATACCTATAGAATTGTGTGGTGGGGATACCTATAGATGTGTGTGGTGGGGATACCTATATATTTATGTGGTGGGGATACCTATATATGCATGTGGTGGGATACCTATATATGTATGTGGTGGTGATACCTATATATGTGTGTGGTGGGGATACCCATAGATGAGTGTGTTGTGGATACCTATAGATGTATGTGGTGGGGAGACCTATATATGTATGTGGTGGGGATACCTATATATGTGTGTGGTGGGGAGACCTATATATATGTGTGTGGTGGGGATACCTATATATGTGTGTGGTGGGGATACCTATATATGTATGTGGTGGTGATACATATATATGTATGTGGTGGGGATACCTATAGATGTGTGTGGTGGGGATACCTATATATGTATGTGGTGGGGATACCTATAGATGTGTGTGGTGGGGATACCTATATATGTATGTGGCGGGGATACCTATATATGTGTGTGGCGGGGATACCTTTATATGTATGTGGCGGTGATACCTATATATGTGTGTGGTGAGGATACCTATATATGTATGTGGTGGGGATACCTATAGATGTGTGTGGTGGGGATACCTATATATGTATGTGGCGGGGATACCTATATATGTTTGTGGCGGGGATACCTATATATGTGTGTGGTGGTGATACCTATATATGTGTGTGGAGAGGATACCTATATTTGTATGTGGTGGGGATACCTATTGATGTATGTGGTGGGGAGACCTATATATGTGTGTGGCGGGGATACCTATATATATGTGTGTGGTGGGGATACCTATATATGTGTGTGGTGGGGATACCTATATATGTATGTGGTGGGGATACATATATATGTATGTGGTGGGGATACCTATATGTGTGTGGTGGGGATACCTATATATATGTGTGTGGTGGGGATACCTATATATGTGTGTGGTGGGGATACCTATATATGTATGTGGTGGTGATACATATATATGTATGTGGTGGGGATACCTATAGATGTGTGTGGTGGGGATACCTATATATGTATGTGGCGGGGATACCTATATATGTGTGTGGCGGGGATACCTTTATATGTATGTGGTGGTGATACCTATATATGTGTGTGGTGAGGATACCTATATATGTATGTGGTGGGGATACCTATAGATGTGTGTGGTGGGGATACCTATATATGTATGTGGCGGGGATACCTATATATGTGTGTGGCGGGGATACCTTTATATGTATGTGGTGGTGATACATATATATGTGTGTGGTGAGGATACCTATATATGTATGTGGTGGGGATACCTATAGATGTATGTGGTGGGGAGACCTATATATGTGTGTGGCGGGGATACCTATATATATGTGTGCGGTGGGGATACCTATATATGTGTGTGGTGGGGATACCTATATATGTATGTGGTGGTGATACATATATATGTATGTGGTGGGGATACCTATAGATGTGTGTGGTGGGGATACCTATATATGTATGTGGCGGGGATACCTATATATGTGTGTGGAGGGGATACCTTTATATGTATGTGGTGGTGATACCTATATATGTGTGTGGTGAGGATACCTATATATGTATGTGGTGGGGATACCTATAGATGTATGTGGTGGGGATACCTATATATGTATGTGGCGTGGAAACCTATATATGTGTGTGGTAGGGATACCTATATATGTATGTGGTGGGGATACCTATATATGTATGTGGTGGTAATACCTATATATGTATGTGGTGGGGAGACATATGGATGTATGTGGCGTGGAGACCTATATATGTGTGTGGTGGGGATACCTATATATGTATGTGGTGGGGATACCTATATATGTGTGGCGGGGTTACCTATATATGTGTGTGGTGGGGATACCTATATATGTATGTGGTGGGGATACCTATATATGTATGTGGTGGTGATACCTATATATGTATGTGGTGGTGATACCTATATATGTGTGTGGTGAGGATACCTATATATGTATGTGGTTGGGATACCTATAGATGTATGTGGCAGGGATACCTATATATGTGTGTGGTACGGATACCTATATATGTGTGTGGTGGGGATACCTATAGATGTGGGGTGGGGATACCTATATATGTATGTGGCGGGGAGACCTATATATGTATGTGGCGGGGATACCTATATATGTGTGTGGTGGGGAGACCAATATATGTGTGTGGTGGGGATACCTATAGATGTGTAGTGGGGATACTTATATATGTATGTGGCGGGGAGACCTATATATGTGTGTGGTTGGGATACCTATATATGTATGTGGTGGGGATACCTATAAATGTGTGTGGTGGGGATACCTATATATGTATGTGGTGGGGATACCTATATATGTGTGTGGTGGGGATACCTATAGATGTGTGTGGTGGGGATACCTATATATTTATGTGGTGGGGATACCTATATATGTATGTGGTGGGGATACCTATATATGTATGTGGTGGTGATACCTATATAAGTGTGTGGTGGGAATACCTATAGATGAGTGTGTTGGGGATACCTATAAATGTGTGTGGTGGGGATACCTATATATGTATGTGGTGGGGATACATATAAATGTGTGTGATGGGGATACCTACAGATGTGTGTGGTGGGGATACATATATATTTATGTGGTGGGGATACCTATATATGTATGTGGTGGGGATACCTATATATGTATGTGGTGGTGATACCTATATATGTGTGTGGTGGGGATACCTATAGATGAGTGTGTTGGGGATACCTATATATGTATGTGGTGGGGATACCTATATATGTATGTGGTGGGGATACCTATATATGTGTGTGGCGGGGATACCTATATATATGTGTGTGGTGGGGATACCTATATATGTGTGTGGTGGGGATACCTATATATGTATGTGGGGGTGATACCTATATATGTATGTGGTGGGGATACCTATATATGTGTGGCGGGGTTACCTATATATGTGTGTGGTGGGGATACCTATAACTGTATGTGGTGGGGATACCTATATATGTATGTGGTGGTGATACCAATATATGTATGTGGTGGTGATACCTATATATGTGTGTGGTGAGGATACCTATATATGTATGTGGTGGGGATACCTATAGATGTGTGTGGTGGGGATACCTATATATGTATGTGGCGGGGATACCTATATATGTGTGTGGCGGGGATACCTTTATATGTATGTGGTGGTGATACATATATATGTGTGTGGTGAGGATACCTATATATGTATGTGGTGGGGATACCTATAGATGTGTGTGGTGGTGATACCTATATATGTATGTGGTGGGGATACCTATATATGTATGTGGCGTGGAGACCTATATATGTATGTGGTGGGGAGACCTATGGATGTATGTGGCGTGGGGACCTATATATGTGTGTGGTGAGGATACCTATATATGTATGTGGTGGGGATACCTATATATGTGTGGCGGGGTTACCTATATATGTGTGTGGTGGGGATACCTATATATGTATGTGGTGGGGATACCTATATATGTATGTGGTGGTGATACCTATATATGTATGTGGTGGTGATACCTATATATGTGTGTGGTGAGGATACCTATATATGTATGTGGTTGGGATACCTATAGATGTATGTGGCAGGGATACCTATATATGTGTGTGGTACGGATACCTATATATGTGTGTGGTGGGGATAGCTATAGATGTGGGTGGGGATACATATATATGTATGTGGCGGGGAGACCTATATATGTATGTGGCGGGGATACCTATATATGTGTGTGGTGGTGATACATATATATGTATGTGGTGGGGATACCTATAGATGTGTGTGGTGGGGATACCTATATATGTATGTGGCGGGGATACCTATATATGTGTGTGGCGGGGATACCTTTATATGTATGTGGTGGTGATACCTATATATGTGTGTGGTGAGGATACCTATATATGTATGTGGTGGGGATACCTATAGATGTATGTGGTGGGGATACCTATATATGTATGTGGCGTGGAAATCTATATATGTGTGTGGTAGGGATACCTATATATGTATGTGGTGGGGATACCTATATATGTATGTGGTGGTAATACCTATATATGTATGTGGTGGGGAGACATATGGATGTATGTGGCGTGGAGACCTATATATGTGTGTGGTGAGGATACCTATATATGTATGTGGTGGGGATACCTATATATGTGTGGCGGGGTTACCTATATATGTGTGTGGTGGGGATACCTATATATGTATGTGGTGGGGATACCTATATATGTATGTGGTGGTGATACCTATATATGTATGTGGTGGTGATACCTATATATGTGTGTGGTGAGGATACCTATATATGTATGTGGTTGGGATACCTATAGATGTATGTGGCAGGGATACCTATATATGTGTGTGGTACGGATACCTATATATGTGTGTGGTGGGGATACCTATAGATGTGGGGTGGGGATACCTATATATGTATGTGGCGGGGAGACCTATATATGTATGTGGCGGGGATACCTATATATGTGTGTGGTGGGGAGACCAATATATGTGTGTGGCGGGGATACCTATAGATGTGTGGTGGGGATACTTATATATGTATGTGGCGGGGAGACCTATATATGTGTGTGGTTGGGATACCTATATATGTATGTGGTGGGGATACCTATAAATGTGTGTGGTGGGGATACCTATATATGTATGTGGTGGGGATACCTATATATGTGTGTGCTGGGGATACCTATAGATGTGTGTGGTGGGAATACCTATATATTTATGTGGTGGGGATACCTATATATGTATGTGGTGGGGATACCTATATATGTATGTGGTGGTGATACCTATATAAGTGTGTGGTGGGGATACCTATAGATGAGTGTGTTGGGGATACCTATAAATGTGTGTGGTGGGGATACCTATATATGTATGTGGTGGGGATACATATAGATGTGTGTGATGGGGATACCTATAGATGTGTGTGGTGGGGATACATATATATTTATGTGGTGGGGATACCTATATATGTATGTGGTGGGGATACCTATATATGTATGTGGTGGTGATACCTATATATGTGTGTGGTGGGGATACCTATAGATGAGTGTGTTGGGGATACCTATATATGTATGTGGTGGGGATACCTATATATGTATGTGGTGGGGATACCTATATATGTGTGTGGCGGGGATACCTATATATATGTGTGTGGTGGGGATACCTATATATGTGTGTGGTGGGGATACCTATATATGTATGTGGTGGTGATACCTATATATGTATGTGGTGGGGATACCTATATATGTGTGGCGGGGTTACCTATATATGTGTGTGGTGGGGATACCTATATATGTATGTGGTGGGGATACCTATATATGTATGTGGTGGTGATACCAATATATGTATGTGGTGGTGATACCTATATATGTGTGTGGTGAGGATACCTATATATGTATGTGGTGGGGATACCTATAGATGTATGTGGTGGGGATACCTATATATGTATGTGGCGTGGAAACCTATATATGTGTGTGGTAGGGATACCTATATATGTATGTGGTGGGGATACCTATATATGTATGTGGTGGTAATACCTATATATGTATGTGGTGGGGAGACATATGGATGTATGTGGCGTGGAGACCTATATATGTGTGTGGTGAGGATACCTATATATGTATGTGGTGGGGATACCTATATATGTGTGTGGTGAGGATACCTATATATGTATGTGGTGGGGATACCTATATATGTGTGGCGGGGTTACCTATATATGTGTGTGGTAGGGATACCTATATATGTATGTGGTGGTGATACCTATATAAGTGTGTGGTGGGGATACCTATAGATGAGTGTGTTGGGGATACCTATAAATGTGTGTGGTGGGGATACCTATATATGTATGTGGTGGGGATACATATAGATGTGTGTGATGGGGATACCTATAGATGTGTGTGATGGGGATACCTATATATTTATGTGGTGGGGATACCTATATATGTACGTGGTGGGGATACCTATATATGTATGTGGTGGTGATACCTATATATGTGTGTGGTGGGGATACCTATAGATGAGTGTGTTGGGGATACCTATATATGTATGTGGTGGGGATACCTATATATGTATGTGGTGGGGATACCTATATATGTGTGTGGCGGGGATACCTATATATATGTGTGTGGTGGGGATACCTATATATGTGTGTGGTGGGGATACCTATATATGTATGTGGTGGTGATACCTATATATGTATGTGGTGGGGATACCTATATATGTGTGGCGGGGTTACCTATATATGTGTGTGGTGGGGATACCTATATATGTATGTGGTGGGGATACCTATATATGTATGTGGTGGTGATACCAATATATGTATGTGGTGGTGATACCTATATATTTGTGTGGTGAGGATACCTATATATGTATGTGGTGGGGATACCTATAGATGTGTGTGGTGGGGATACCTATATATGTATGTGGCGGGGATACCTATATATGTGTGTGGCGGGGATACCTTTATATGTATGTGGTGGTGATACATATATATGTGTGTGGTGAGGATACCTATATATGTATGTGGTGGGGATACCTATATATGTATGTGGTGGGGAGACCTATATATGTGTGTGGCGGGGATACCTATATATATGTGTGTGGTGGGGATACCTATATATGTGTGTGGTGGGGATACCTATATATGTATGTGGTGGTGATACATATATATGTATGTGGTGGGGATACCTATAGATGTGTGTGGTGGGGATACCTATATATGTATGTGGCGGGGATACCTATATATGTGTGTGGCGGGGATACCTTTATATGTATGTGGTGGTGATACCTATATATGTGTGTGGTGAGGATACCTATATATGTATGTGGTGGGGATACCTATAGATGTATGTGGTGGGGATACCTATATATGTATGTGGCGTGGAAACCTATATATGTGTGTGGTAGGGATACCTATATATGTATGTGGTGGGGATACCTATATATGTATGTGGTGGTAATACCTATATATGTATGTGGTGGGGAGACATATGGATGTATGTGGCTTGGAGACCTATATATGTGTGTGGTGAGGATACCTATATATGTATGTGGTGGGGATACCTATATATGTGTGTGGTGAGGATACCTATATATGTATGTGGTGGGGATACCTATATATGTGTGGCGGGGTTACCTATATATGTGTGTGGTGGGGATACCTATATATGTATGTGGTGGGGATACCTATATATGTATGTGGTGGTGATACCTATATATGTATGTGGTGGTGATACCTATATATGTGTGTGGTGAGGATACCTATATATGTATGTGGTTGGGATACCTATAGATGTATGTGGCAGGGATACCTATATATGTGTGTGGTACGGATACCTATATATGTGTGTGGTGGGGATACCTATAGATGTGGGGTGGGGATACCTATATATGTATGTGGCGGGGAGACCTATATATGTATGTGGCGGGGATACCTATATATGTGTGTGGTGGGGAGACCAATATATGTGTGTGGTGGGGATACCTATAGATGTGTGGTGGGGATACTTATATATGTATGTGGCGGGGAGACCTATATATGTGTGTGGTTGGGATACCTATATATGTATGTGGTGGGGATACCTATAAATGTGTGTGGTGGGGATACCTATATATGTATGTGGTGGGGATACCTATATATGTGTGTGGTGGGGATACCTATAGATGTGTGTGGTGGGGATACCTATATATTTATGTGGTGGGGATACCTATATATGTATGTGGTGGGGATACCTATATATGTATGTGGTGGTGATACCTATATAAGTGTGTGGTGGGGATACCTATAGATGAGTGTGTTGTGGATACCTATAAATGTGTGTGGTGGGGATACCTATATATGTATGTGGTGGGGATACATATAGATGTGTGTGATGGGGATACCTATAGATGTGTGTGGTGGGGATACATATATATTTATGTGGTGGGGATACCTATATATGTATGTGGTGGGGATACCTATATATGTATGTGGTGGTGATACCTATATATGTGTGTGGTGGGGATACCTATAGATGAGTGTGTTGGGGATACCTATATATGTATGTGGTGGGGATACCTATATATGTATGTGGTGGGGATACCTATATATGTGTGTGGCGGGGATACCTATATATATGTGTGTGGTGGGGATACCTATATATGTGTGTGGTGGGGATACCTATATATGTATGTGGTGGTGATACCTATATATGTATGTGGTGGTGATACCTATATATGTGTGTGGTGGGGATACCTATAGATGAGTGTGTTGGGGATACCTATATATGTATGTGGTGGGGATACCTATATATGTATGTGGTGGGGATACCTATATATGTGTGTGGCGGGGATACCTATATATATGTGTGTGGTGGGGATACCTATATATGTGTGTGGTGGGGATACCTATATATGTATGTGGTGGGGATACCTATTTATGTATGTGGTGGTGATACCAATATATGTATGTGGTGGTGATACCTATATATGTGTGTGGTGAGGATACCTATATATGTATGTGGTTGTGATACCTATAGATGTATGTGGCAGGGATACCTATATATGTGTGTTGTACGGATACCTATATATGTGTGTGGTGGGGATACCTATAGATGTGGGGTGGGGATACCTATATATGTATGTGGCGGGGAGACCTATATATGTATGTGGCGGGGATACCTATATATGTGTGTGGTGGGGAGACCAATATATGTGTGTGGTGGGGATACCTATAGATGTGTGGTGGGGATACTTATATATGTATGTGGTTGGGATACCTATATATGTGTGTGGTTGGGATACCTATATATGTATGTGGTGGGGATACCTATAGATGTGTATGGTGGGGATACCTATATATGTATGTGGTGGTGATACCTATATAAGTGTGTGGTGGGGATACCTATAGATGAGTGTGTTGGGGATACCTATAAATGTGTGTGGTGGGGATACCTATATATGTATGTGGTGGGGATACATATAGATGTGTGTGATGGGGATACCTATAGATGTGTGTGGTGGGGATACATATATATTTATGTGGTGGGGATACCTATATATGTATGTGGTGGGGATACCTATATATGTATGTGGTGGTGATACCTATATATGTGTGTGGTGGGGATACCTATAGATGAGTGTGTTGGGGATACCTATATATGTATGTGGTGGGGATACCTATATATGTATGTGGTGGGGATACCTATATATGTGTGTGGCGGGGATACCTATATATATGTGTGTGGTGGGGATACCTATATATGTGTGTGGTGGGGATACCTATATATGTATGTGGTGGTGATACCTATATATGTATGTGGTGGGGATACCTATATATGTGTGGCGGGGTTACCTATATATGTGTGTGGTGGGGATACCTATATATGTATGTGGTGGGGATACCTATATATGTATGTGGTGGTGATACCAATATATGTATGTGGTGGTGATACCTATATATGTGTGTGGTGAGGATACCTATATATGTATGTGGTGGGGATACCTATAGATGTGTGTGGTGGGGATACCTATATATGTATGTGGCGGGGATACCTATATATGTGTGTGGCGGGGATACCTTTATATGTATGTGGTGGTGATACCTATATATGTGTGTGGTGAGGATACCTATATATGTATGTGGTGGGGATACCTATAGATGTATGTGGTGGGGATACCTATATATGTATGTGGCGTGGAAACCTATATATGTGTGTGGTAGGGATACCTATATATGTATGTGGTGGGGATACCTATATATGTATGTGGTGGTAATACCTATATATGTATGTGGTGGGGAGACATATGGATGTATGTGGCGTGGAGACCTATATATGTGTGTGGTGAGGATACCTATATATGTATGTGGTGGGGATACCTATATATGTGTGTGGTGAGGATACCTATATATGTATGTGGTGGGGATACCTATATATGTGTGGCGGGGTTACCTATATATGTGTGTGGTAGGGATACCTATATATGTATGTGGTGGTGATACCTATATAAGTGTGTGGTGGGGATACCTATAGATGAGTGTGTTGGGGATACCTATAAATGTGTGTGGTGGGGATACCTATATATGTATGTGGTGGGGATACATATAGATGTGTGTGATGGGGATACCTATAGATGTGTGTGATGGGGATACCTATATATTTATGTGGTGGGGATACCTATATATGTACGTGGTGGGGATACCTATATATGTATGTGGTGGTGATACCTATATATGTGTGTGGTGGGGATACCTATAGATGAGTGTGTTGGGGATACCTATATATGTATGTGGTGGGGATACCTATATATGTATGTGGTGGGGATACCTATATATGTGTGTGGCGGGGATACCTATATATATGTGTGTGGTGGGGATACCTATATATGTGTGTGGTGGGGATACCTATATATGTATGTGGTGGTGATACCTATATATGTATGTGGTGGGGATACCTATATATGTGTGGCGGGGTTACCTATATATGTGTGTGGTGGGGATACCTATATATGTATGTGGTGGGGATACCTATATATGTATGTGGTGGTGATACCAATATATGTATGTGGTGGTGATACCTATATATTTGTGTGGTGAGGATACCTATATATGTATGTGGTGGGGATACCTATAGATGTGTGTGGTGGGGATACCTATATATGTATGTGGCGGGGATACCTATATATGTGTGTGGCGGGGATACCTTTATATGTATGTGGTGGTGATACATATATATGTGTGTGGTGAGGATACCTATATATGTATGTGGTGGGGATACCTATATATGTATGTGGTGGGGAGACCTATATATGTGTGTGGCGGGGATACCTATATATATGTGTGTGGTGGGGATACCTATATATGTGTGTGGTGGGGATACCTATATATGTATGTGGTGGTGATACATATATATGTATGTGGTGGGGATACCTATAGATGTGTGTGGTGGGGATACCTATATATGTATGTGGCGGGGATACCTATATATGTGTGTGGCGGGGATACCTTTATATGTATGTGGTGGTGATACCTATATATGTGTGTGGTGAGGATACCTATATATGTATGTGGTGGGGATACCTATAGATGTATGTGGTGGGGATACCTATATATGTATGTGGCGTGGAAACCTATATATGTGTGTGGTAGGGATACCTATATATGTATGTGGTGGGGATACCTATATATGTATGTGGTGGTAATACCTATATATGTATGTGGTGGGGAGACATATGGATGTATGTGGCTTGGAGACCTATATATGTGTGTGGTGAGGATACCTATATATGTATGTGGTGGGGATACCTATATATGTGTGTGGTGAGGATACCTATATATGTATGTGGTGGGGATACCTATATATGTGTGGCGGGGTTACCTATATATGTGTGTGGTGGGGATACCTATATATGTATGTGGTGGGGATACCTATATATGTATGTGGTGGTGATACCTATATATGTATGTGGTGGTGATACCTATATATGTGTGTGGTGAGGATACCTATATATGTATGTGGTTGGGATACCTATAGATGTATGTGGCAGGGATACCTATATATGTGTGTGGTACGGATACCTATATATGTGTGTGGTGGGGATACCTATAGATGTGGGGTGGGGATACCTATATATGTATGTGGCGGGGAGACCTATATATGTATGTGGCGGGGATACCTATATATGTGTGTGGTGGGGAGACCAATATATGTGTGTGGTGGGGATACCTATAGATGTGTGGTGGGGATACTTATATATGTATGTGGCGGGGAGACCTATATATGTGTGTGGTTGGGATACCTATATATGTATGTGGTGGGGATACCTATAAATGTGTGTGGTGGGGATACCTATATATGTATGTGGTGGGGATACCTATATATGTGTGTGGTGGGGATACCTATAGATGTGTGTGGTGGGGATACCTATATATTTATGTGGTGGGGATACCTATATATGTATGTGGTGGGGATACCTATATATGTATGTGGTGGTGATACCTATATAAGTGTGTGGTGGGGATACCTATAGATGAGTGTGTTGTGGATACCTATAAATGTGTGTGGTGGGGATACCTATATATGTATGTGGTGGGGATACATATAGATGTGTGTGATGGGGATACCTATAGATGTGTGTGGTGGGGATACATATATATTTATGTGGTGGGGATACCTATATATGTATGTGGTGGGGATACCTATATATGTATGTGGTGGTGATACCTATATATGTGTGTGGTGGGGATACCTATAGATGAGTGTGTTGGGGATACCTATATATGTATGTGGTGGGGATACCTATATATGTATGTGGTGGGGATACCTATATATGTGTGTGGCGGGGATACCTATATATATGTGTGTGGTGGGGATACCTATATATGTGTGTGGTGGGGATACCTATATATGTATGTGGTGGTGATACCTATATATGTATGTGGTGGTGATACCTATATATGTGTGTGGTGGGGATACCTATAGATGAGTGTGTTGGGGATACCTATATATGTATGTGGTGGGGATACCTATATATGTATGTGGTGGGGATACCTATATATGTGTGTGGCGGGGATACCTATATATATGTGTGTGGTGGGGATACCTATATATGTGTGTGGTGGGGATACCTATATATGTATGTGGTGGGGATACCTATTTATGTATGTGGTGGTGATACCAATATATGTATGTGGTGGTGATACCTATATATGTGTGTGGTGAGGATACCTATATATGTATGTGGTTGTGATACCTATAGATGTATGTGGCAGGGATACCTATATATGTGTGTTGTACGGATACCTATATATGTGTGTGGTGGGGATACCTATAGATGTGGGGTGGGGATACCTATATATGTATGTGGCGGGGAGACCTATATATGTATGTGGCGGGGATACCTATATATGTGTGTGGTGGGGAGACCAATATATGTGTGTGGTGGGGATACCTATAGATGTGTGGTGGGGATACTTATATATGTATGTGGTTGGGATACCTATATATGTGTGTGGTTGGGATACCTATATATGTATGTGGTGGGGATACCTATAGATGTGTATGGTGGGGATACCTATATATGTGTATGGTGGTGATACCTATATATGTATGTGGCGGGGATACCTATAAATGTGTGTGGTGGGGATACCTATATATGTATGTGTTGGGGATACCTATAGATGTGTGTGGTGGGGATACCTATAGATGTGTGTGGTGGGGATACCTATATATGTATGTGGTGGGGATACCTATATATGTATGTGGTGGGGATACCTATATATGTATGTGGTGGTGATACCTATATAAGTGTGTGGTGGGGATACCTATAGATGAGTGTGTTGGGGATACCTATAAATGTGTGTGGTGGGGATACCTATATATGTATGTGGTGGGGATACATATAGATGTGTGTGGTGGGGATACCTATAGATGTGTGTGGCGGGGATACCTATATATTTATGTGGTGGGGATACCTATATATGTATGTGGTGGGGATACCTATATATGTATGTGGTGGTGATACCTATATATGTGGATGGTGGGGATACCTATAGATTAGTGTGTTGGGGATACATATAGATGTATGTGGTGGGGAGACCTATATATGTATGTGGTGGGGATACCTATATATGTGTTTGGCGGGGATACCTATATATATGTGTGTGGTGGGGATACCTATATATGTGTGTGGTGGGGATACCTATATATGTATGTGGTGGTGATACATATATATGTATGTGGTGGGGATACCTATAGATGTGTGTGGTGGGGATACCTATATATGTATGTGGCGTGGATACCTATATATGTGTGTGGCGGGGATACCTTTATATGTATGTGGTGGTGATACCTTTATATGTGTGTGGTGAGGATACCTATATATGTATGTGGTGGGGATACCTATAGATGTATGTGGTGGGGATACCTATATATGTATGTGGCGTGGAAACCTATATATGTGTGTGGTAGGGATACCTATATATGTATGTGGTGGGGATACCTATATATGTATGTGGTGGTAATACCTATATATGTATGTGGTGGGGAGACATACGGATGTATGTGGCGTGGAGACCTATATATGTGTGTGGTGAGGATACCTATATATGTATGTGGTGGGGATACCTATATATGTGTGTGGCGGGGTTACCTATATATGTGTGTGGTGGGGATACCTATATATGTATGTGGTGGGGATACCTATATATGTATGTGGTGGTGATACCTATATATGTGTGTGGTGGGGAGACCTATAGATGTATGTGGCAGGGATACCTATATATGTGTGTGGCGGGGAGACCAATATATGTATGTGGTGGTGATACCTATAGATGTGTGGTGGGGATACCTATATATGTATTTGGCGTGAGACCTATATATGTATGTGGCGGGGATACCTATATATGTGTGTGGTGGGGAGACCAATATATGTGTGTAGTGGGGATACCTATAGATGTGTGGTGGGGATACCTATATATGTATGTGGCGTGGAGACCTATATATGTGTGTGGTGGGGAGACAAATATATGTGTGTGGTGGGGATACCTATAGATGTGTGGTGGGGATACCTATATATGTATGTGGCGTGGAGACCTACATATGTATGTGGCGGGGATACCTATAGATGTATGTGGTGGGGAGGCCTATATATGTGTGTGGTGGGGATACCTATAGATGTGTGTGGTGGGGATACCTATAGATGTGTGTGGTGGGGATACCTATAGATGTATGTGGTGGGGAGACATATATATGTGTGTGGTGGTGATACCTATATATGTATGTGGCGGGGATACCTATAAATGTGTGTGGTGGGGATACCTATATATGTATGTGGTGGGGATACCTATATATGTGTGTGGTGGGGATACCTATAGATGTGTGTGGTGGGGATACCTATATATTTATGTGTTGGGGATACCTATATATGTATGTGGTGGGGATACCTATATATGTATGTGGTGGTGATACCTATATAAGTGTGTGGTGGGGATACCTATAGATGAGTGTGTTGGGGATACCTATAAATGTGTGTGGTGGGGATACCTATATATGTATGTGGTGGGGATACCTATAGATGTGTGTGGTGGGGATACCTATAGATGTGTGTGGTGGGGATACCTATATATTTATGTGGTGGGGATACCTATATATGTATGTGGTGGGGATACCTATATATGTATGTGGTGGTGATACCTATATATGTGTGTGGTGGGGATACCTATAGATGAGTGTGTTGGGGATACCTATAGATGTATGTGGTGGGGAGACCTATATATGTATGTGGTGGGGATACCTATATATGTGTGTGGCGGGGATACATATAAATATGTGTGTGGTGGGGATACCTATATATGTGTGTGGTGGGGATACATATATATGTATGTGGTGGTGATACATATATATGTATGTGGTGGGGATACCTATAGATGTGTGTGGTGGGGATAACTATATATGTATGTGGCGGGGATACCTATATATGTGTGTGGCGGGGATACCTTTATATGTATGTGGTGGTGATACCTATATATGTGTGTGGTGAGGATACCTATATATGTATGTGGTGGGGATACCTATAGATGTATGTGGTGGGGATTCCTATATATGTATGTGGCGTGGAAACCTATATATGTGTGTGGTAGGGATACCTATATATGTATGTGGTGGGGATACCTATATATGTATGTGGTGGTAATACATATATATGTATGTGTTGGGGAGACCTACGGATGTATGTGGCGTGGAGACCTATATATGTGTGTGGTGAGGATACCTATATATGTATGTGGTGAGGATACCTATATATGTGTGTGGCGGGGTTACCTATATATGTGTGTGGTGGGGATACCTATATATGTATGTGGTGGGGATACCTATATATGTGTGTGGTGGGGATACCTATAGATGTGTGTGGTGGGGATACCTATAGATGTGTGTGGTCGGGATACCTATATATTTATGTGGTGGGGATACCTATATATGTATGTGGTGGGGATATCTATATATGTATGTGGTGGGGATACCTATAGATGTGTGTGGTGGGGATACCTATATATGTATGCGGCGGGGATACCTATATATGTGTGTGGCGGGGATACCTTTATATGTATGTGGTGGTGATACCTATATATGTGTGTGGTGAGGATACCTATATATGTATGTGGTGGGGATACCTATAGATGTATGTGGTGGGGATACCTATATATGTATGTGGCGTGGAAACCTATATATGTGTGTGGTAGGGATACCTATATATGTATGTGGTGGGGATACCTATATATGTATGTGGTGGTAATACCTATATATGTATGTGGTGGGGAGACATACGGATGTATGTGGCGTGGAGACCTATATATGTGTGTGGTGAGGATACCTATATATGTATGTGGTGGGGATACCTATATATGTGTGTGGCGGAGTTACCTATATATGTGTGTGGTGGGGATACCTATATATGTATGTGGTGGGGATACCCATATATGTATGTGGTGGTGATACTTATATATGTGTGTGGTGGGGAGACCTATAGATGTGTGTGGCAGGGATACCTATATATGTGTGTGGTGAGGAGACCAATATATGTGTGTGGTGGGGATACCTATAGATGTGTGGTGGGGATACCTATATATGTATGTGGCGTGAGACCTATATATGTATGTGGCGGGGATACCTATATATGTGTGTGGTGGGGAGACCAATATATGTGTGTGGTGGGGATACCTATAGATGTGTGGTGGGGATACCTATATATGTATGTGGCGTGGAGACCTACATATGTATGTGGCGGGGATACCTATATATGTGTGTGGTGGGGATACCTATATATGTGTGTGGCGGGGATACCTATAGATGTATGTGGTGGGGAGGCCTATATATGTGTGTGGTGGGGATACCTATAGATGTGTGTGGTGGGGATACCTATAGATGTATGTGGTGGGGAGACATATATATGTGTGTGGTGGTGATACCTATATATGTATGTGGCGGGGATACCTATAAATGTGTGTGGTGGGGATACCTATATATGTATGTGGTGGGGATACCTATAGATGTGTGTGGTGGGGATACCTATAGATGTGTGTGGTGGGGATACCTATATATTTATGTGTTGGGGATACCTATATATGTATGTGGTGGGGATACCTATATATGTATGTGGTGGTGATACCTATATAAGTGTGTGGTGGGGATACCTATAGATGAGTGTGTTGGGGATACCTATAAATGTGAGTGGTGGGGATACCTATATATGTATGTGGTGGGGATACCTATAGATGTGTGTGGTGGGGATACCTATAGATGTGTGTGGTGGGGATACCTATATATTTATGTGGTGGGGATACCTATATATGTATGTGGTGGGGAGACCTATATATGTATGTGGTGGTGATACCTATATATGTGTGTGGTGGGGATACATATAGATGAGTGTGTTGGGGATACCTATAGATGTATGTGGTGGGGAGACCTATATATGTATGTGGTGGGGATACCTATATATGTGTGTGGCGGGGATACATATATATATGTGTGTGGTGGGGATACCTATATATGTGTGTGTTGGGGATACCTATATATGTATGTGGTGGGGATACCTATATATGTATGTGGTTGTAATACATATATATGTATGTGGTGGGGATACCTATATATGTATGTGGCGGGGATACCTATATATGTGTGTGGCGGGGATACCTTTATATGTATGTGGTGAGGATACCTATATATGTGTGTGGCGGGGTTACCTATATATGTGTGTGGTGGGGATACCTATAGATGTATGTGGTGGGGATTCCTATATATGTATGTGGCGTGGAAACCTATATATGTGTGTGGTAGGGATACCTATATATGTATGTGGTGGGGATACCTATATATGTATGTGGTGGTAATATCTATATATGTATGTGGTGGGGTGACCTATGGATGTATGTGGCGTGGAGACCTATATATGTGTGTGGTGAGGATACCTATATATGTATGTGGTGGGGATACCAATATATGTGTGGCGGGGTTACCTATATATGTGTGTGGTGGGGATACCTATATATGTATGTGGTGGGGATACCTATATATGTATGTGGTGGTGATACCTATATATGTATGTGGTGGTGATACCTATATATGTGTGTGGTGAGGATACCTATATATGTATGTGGTTGGGATACCTATAGATGTATGTGGCAGGGATACCTATATATGTGTGTGGTACGGATACCTATATATGTGTATGGTGGGGATACCTATAGTTGTGGGGTGGGGATACCTATATATGTATGTGGCGGGGAGACCTATATATGTATGAGGCGGGGATACCTATATATGTGTGTGGTGGGGAGACCAATATATGTGTGTGGTGGGGATACCTATAGATGTGTGGTGGGGATACTTATATATGTATGTGGCGGGGAGACCTATATATGTGTGTGGTTGGGATACCTATATATGTATGTGGTGGGGATACCTATAGATGTGTATGGTGGGGATACCTATATATGTGTGTGGTGGGGATACCTATATATGTGTGTGGTGGGGATACCTATAGATGTGTGTGGTGGGGATACCTATAGATGTATGTGGTGGGGAGACCTATATATGTGTGTGGTGGTGATACCTATATATGTATGTGGTGGGGATACCTATATATGTATGTGGTGGTGATACCTATATAAGTGTGTGGTGGGGATACCTATAGATGAGTGTGTTGGGGATACCTATAAATGTGTGTGGTGGGGATACCTATATATGTATGTGGTGGGGATACCTATAGATGTGTGTGGTGGGGATACCTATAGATGTGTGTGGTGGGGATACCTATATATTTATGTGGTGGGGATACCTATATATGTATGTGGTGGGGATACCTATATATGTATGTGGTGGTGATACCTATATATGTGTGTGGTGGGGATACCTATAGATGAGTGTGTTGGGGATACCTATAGATGTATGTGGTGGGGAGACCTATATATGTATGTGGTGGGGATACCTATATATGTGAGTGGCGGGGATACCTATATATATGTGTGTGGTGGGGATACCTATATATGTGTGTGGTGGGGATACCTATATATGTATGTGGTGGTGATACATATATATGTATGTGGTGGGGATACCTATAGATGTGTGTGGTGGGGATACCTATATATGTATGTGGCGGGGATACCTATATATGTGTGTGGCGGGGATACCTTTATATGTATGTGGTGGTGATACCTATATATGTGTGTGGTGAGGATACCTATATATGTATGGAGGATACCTATATATGTATGTGGTGGGGATACCTATAGATGTATGTGGTGGGGATACCTATATATGTATGTGGCGTGGAAACCTATATATGTGTGTGGTAGGGATACCTATATATGTATGTGGTGGGGATACCTATATATGTATGTGGTGGTAATACCTATATATGTATGTGGTGGGGAGTCCTACGGATGTATGTGGCGTGGAGACCTATATATGTGTGTGGTGAGGATACTTATATATGTATGTGGTGGGGATACCTATATATGTGTGTGGCGGGGTTACCTATATATGTGTGTGGTGGGGATACCTATATATGTATGTGGTGGGGATACCTATATATGTATGTGGTGGTGATACCTATATATGTGTGTGGTGGGGAGACATATAGATGTATGTGGCAGGGATACCTATATATGTGTGTGGTGAGGAGACCAATATATGTGTGTGGTGGGGATACCTATAGATGTGTGGTGGGGATACCTATATGTGTATGTGGCGTGAGACCTATATATGTATGTGGCGGGGATACCTATATATGTGTGTGGTGGGGAGACCAATATATGTGCGTGGTGGGGATACCTATAGATGTGTGGTGGGGATACCTATATATGTATGTGGCGTGGAGACCTACATATGTATGTGGCGGGGATACCTATATATGTGTGTGGTGGGGATACCTATATATGTGTGTGGCGGGGATACCTATAGATGTATGTTGTGGGGAGACCTATATATGTGTGTGGTGGGGATACCTATATATGTGTGTGGTGGGGATACCTATAGATGTGTGTGGTGGGGATACCTATAGATGTATGTGGTGGGGAGACCTATATATGTGTGTGGTGGTGATACCTATATATGTATGTGGCGGGGATACCTATAAATGTGTGTGGTGGGGATACCTATATATGTATGTGGTGGGGATACCTATAGATGTGTGTGGTGGGGATACCTATAGATGTGTGTGGTGGGGATACCTATATATTTATGTGGTGGGGATACCTATATATGTATGTGGTGGGGATACCTATATATGTATGTGGTGGTGATACCTATATAAGTGTGTGGTGGGGATACCTATAGATGAGTGTGTTGGGGATACCTATAAATATGTGTGGTGGGGATACCTATATATGTATGTGGTGGGGATACCTATATATGTGTGGCGGGGTTACCTATATATGTGTGTGGTGGGGATACCTATATATGTATGTGGTGGGGATACCTATATATGTATGTGGTGGTGATACCAATATATGTATGTGGTGGTGATACCTATATATGTATGTGGTGAGGATACCTATATATGTATGTGGTTGGGATACCTATAGATGTATGTGGCAGGGATACCTATATATGTGTGTGGTACGGATACCTATATATGTGTGTGGTGGGGATACCTATAGATGTGGGGTGGGGATACCTATATATGTATGTGGCGGGGAGACCTATATATGTATGTGGCGGGGATACGTATATATGTGTGTGGTGGGGAGACCAATATATGTGTGTGGTGGGGATACCTATAGATGTGTGGTGGGGATACTTATATATGTATGTGGCGGGGAGACCTATATATGTGTGTGGTTGGGATACCTATATATGTATGTGGTGGGGATACCTATAGATGTGTATGGTGGGGATACCTATATATGTGTGTGGTGGGGATACCTATATATGTGTGTGGTGGGGATACCTATAGATGTGTGTGGTGGGGATACCTATAGATGTATGTGGTGGGGAGACCTATATATGTGTGTGGTGGTGATACCTATATATGTATGTGGCGGGGATACCTATAAATGTGTGTGGTGGGGATACCTATATATGTATGTGGTGGGGATACCTATATATGTGTGTGGTGGGAATACGTATAGATGTGTGTGGTGGGGATACCTATATATTTATGTGGTGGGGATACCTATATATGTATGTGGTGGGGATACCTATATATGTATGTGGTGGTGATACCTATATAAGTGTGTGGTGGGGATACCTATAGATGAGTGTGTTGGGGATACCTATAAATGTGTGTGGTGGGGATACCTATATATGTATGTGGTGGGGATACCTATAGATGTGTGTGGTGGGGATACCTATAGATGTGTGTGGTGGGGATACCTATATATTTATGTGGTGGGGATACCTATATATGTATGTGGTGGGGATACCTATATATGTATGTGGTGGTGATACCTATATATGTGTGTGGTGGGGATACCTATAGATGAGTGTGTTGGGGATACCTATAGATGTATGTGGTGGGGAGACCTATATATGTATGTGGTGGGGATACCTATATATGTGAGTGGCGGGGATACCTAGATATATGTGTGTGGTGGGGATACCTATATATGTGTGTGGTGGGGATACCTATATATGTATGTGGTGGTGATACATATATATGTATGTGGTGGGGATACCTATAGATGTGTGTGGTGGGGATACCTATATATGTATGTGGCGGGGATACCTATATATGTGTGTGGCGGGGATACCTTTATATGTATGTGGTGGTGATACCTATATATGTGTGTGGTGAGGATACCTATATATGTATGTGGTGGGGATACCTATAGATGTATGTGGTAGGGATACCTATATATGTATGTGGCGTGGAAACCTATATATGTGTGTGGTAGGGATACCAATATATGTATGTGGTGGGGATACCTATATATGTATGTGGTGGTAATACCTATATATGTATGTGGTGGGGAGACCTACGGATGTATGTGGCGTGGAGACCTATATATGTGTGTGGTGAGGATACTTATATATGTATGTGGTGGGGATACCTATATATGTGTGTGGCGGGGTTACCTATATATGTGTGTGGTGGGGATACCTATATATGTATGTGGTGGGGATACCTATATATGTATGTGGTGGTGAAACCTATATATGTGTGTGGTGGGGATACCTATATATGTATGTGGTGGTGATACCTATAGATGTGTGGTGGGGATACTTATATATGTATGTGGCGGGGAGACCTATATATGTGTGTGGTTGGGATACCTATATATGTATGTGGTGGGGATACCTATAGATGTGTATGGTGGGGATACCTATATATGTGTGTGGTGGGGATACCTATATATGTGTGTGGTGGGGATACCTATAGATGTGTGTGGTGGGGATACCTATAGATGTATGTGGTGGGGAGACCTATATATGTGTGTGGTGGTGATACCTATATATGTATGTGGCGGGGATACCTATAAATGTGTGTGGTGGGGATACCTATATATGTATGTGGTGGGGATACCTATATATGTGTGTGGTGGGAATACCTATAGATGTGTGTGGTGGGGATACCTATATATTTATGTGGTGGGGATACCTATATATGTATGTGGTGGGGATACCTATATATGTATGTGGTGGTGATACCTATATAAGTGTGTGGTGGGGATACCTATAGATGATTGTGTTGGGGATACCTATAAATGTGTGTGGTGGGGATACCTATATATGTATGTGGTGGGGATACCTATAGATGTGTGTGGTGGGGATACCTATAGATGTGTGTGGCGGGGATACCTATATATTTATGTGGTGGGGATACCTATATATGTATGTGGTGGGGATATCTATATATGTATGTGGTGGTGATACCTATATATGTGTGTGGTGGAGATACCTATAGATGAGTGTTCTGGGGATACATATAGATGTATGTGGTGGGGAGACCTATATATGTATGTGGTGGGGATACCTATATATGTGTGTGGCGGGGATACCTATATATATGTGTGTGGTGGGGATACCTATATATGTGTGTGGTGGGGATACCTATATATGTATGTGGTGGTGATACATATATATGTATGTGGTGGGGATACCTATAGATGTGTGTGGTGGGGATACCTATATATGTATGTGGCGGGGATACCTATATATGTGTGTGGCGGGGATACCTTTATATGTATGTGGTGGTGATACCTATATATGTGTGTGGTGAGGATACCTATATATGTATGTGGTGGGGATACCTATAGATGTATGTGGTGGGGATACCTATATATGTACGTGGCGTGGAAACCTATATATGTGTGTGGTAGGGATACCTATATATGTATGTGGTGGGGATACCTATATATGTATGTGGTGGTAATACCTATATATGTATGCGGTGGGGAGACATACGGATGTATGTGGCGTGGAGACCTATATATGTGTGTGGTGAGGATACCTATATATGTATGTGGTGGGGATACCTATATATGTGTGTGGCGGGGTTACCTATATATGTGTGTGGTGGGGATACCTATATATGTATGTGGTGGGGATACCTATATATGTATGTGGTGGTGATACCTATATATGTGTGTGGTGGGGAGACCTATAGATGTGTGTGGCAGGGATACCTATATATGTGTGTGGTGAGGAGACCAATATATGTGTGTGGTGGGGATACCTATAGATGTGTGGTGGGGATACCTATATATGTATGTGGCGTGGAGACCTATATATGTGTGTGGTGGGGAGACCAATATATGTGTGTGGTGGGGATACCTATAGATGTGTGGTGGGGATACCTATATATGTATGTGGCGTGGAGACCTACATATGTATGTGGCGGGGATACCTATATATGTGTGTGGTGGGGATACCTATATATGTGTGTGGCGGGGATACCTATAGATGTATGTGGTGGGGAGGCCTATATATGTGTGTGGTGGGGATACCTATAGATGTGTGTGGTGGGGATACCTATAGATGTATGTGGTGGGGAGACATATATATGTGTGTGGTGGTGATACCTATATATGTATGTGGCGGGGATACCTATAAATGTGTGTGGTGGGGATACCTATATATGTATGTGGTGGGGATACCTATAGATGTGTGTGGTGGGGATACCTATAGATGTGTGTGGTGGGGATACCTATATATTTATGTGTTGGGGATACCTATATATGTATGTGGTGGGGATACCTATATATGTATGTGGTGGTGATACCTATATAAGTGTGTGGTGGGGATACCTATAGATGAGTGTGTTGGGGATACCTATAAATGTGAGTGGTGGGGATACCTATATATGTATGTGGTGGGGATACCTATAGATGCGTGTGGTGGGGATACCTATAGATGTGTGTGGTGGGGATACCTATATATTTATGTGGTGGGGATACCTATATATGTATGTGGTGGGGAGACCTATATATGTATGTGGTGGTGATACCTATATATGTGTGTGGTGGGGATACCTATAGATGAGTGTGTTGGGGATACCTATAGATGTATGTGGTGGGGAGACCTATATATGTATGTGGTGGGGATACCTATATATGTGTGTGGCGGGGATACATATATATATGTGTGTGGTGGGGATACCTATATATGTGTGTGTTGGGGATACCTATATATGTATGTGGTGGGGATACCTATATATGTATGTGGTGGTAATACATATATATGTATGTGGTGGGGATACCTATATATGTATGTGGCGGGGATACCTATATATGTGTGTGGCGGGGATACCTTTATATGTATGTGGTGAGGATACCTATATATGTGTGTGGCGGGGTTACCTATATATGTGTGTGGTGGGGATACCTATAGATGTATGTGGTGGGGATTCCTATATATGTATGTGGCGTGGAAACCTATATATGTGTGTGGTAGGGATACCTATATATGTATGTGGTGGGGATACCTATATATGTATGTGGTGGTAATATCTATATATGTATGTGGTGGGGTGACCTATGGATGTATGTGGCGTGGAGACCTATATATGTGTGTGGTGAGGATACCTATATATGTATGTGGTGGGGATACCAATATATGTGTGGCGGGGTTACCTATATATGTGTGTGGTGGGGATACCTATATATGTATGTGGTGGGGATACCTATATATGTATGTGGTGGTGATACCTATATATGTATGTGGTGGTGATACCTATATATGTGTGTGGTGAGGATACCTATATATGTATGTGGTTGGGATACCTATAGATGTATGTGGTAGGGATACCTATATATGTGTGTGGTACGGATACCTATATATGTGTGTGGTGGGGATACCTATAGTTGTGGGGTGGGGATACCTATATATGTATGTGGCGGGGAGACCTATATATGTATGAGGCGGGGATACCTATATATGTGTGTGGTGGGGAGACCGATATATGTGTGTGGTGGGGATACCTATAGATTTGTGGTGGGGATACTTATATATGTATGTGGCGGGGAGACATATATATGTGTGTGGTTGGGATACCTATATATGTATGTGGCGGGGATACCTATAAATGTGTGTGGTGGGGATACCTATATATGTATGTGGTGGGGATACCTATATATGTGTGTGGTGGGGATACCTATAGATGTGTGTGGTGGGGATACCTATATATTTATGTGGTGGGGATACCTATATATGTATGTGGTGGGGATACCTATATATGTATGTGGTGGTGATACCTACATAAGTGTGGTGGGGATACCTATAGATGAGTGTGTTGGGGATACCTATAAATGTGTGTGGTGGGGATACCTATATATGTATGTTGTGGGGATACCTATAGATGTGTGTGGTGGGGATACCTATAGATGTGTGTGGTGGGGATACATATATATTTATGTGGTGGGGATACCTATATATGTATGTGGTGGGGATACCTATATATGTATGTGGTGGTGATACCTATATATGTGTGTAGTGGGGATACCTATAGATGAGTGTGTTGGGGATACCTATAGATGTATGTGGTGGGGAGACCTATATATGTATGTGGTGGGGATACCTATATATGTGTGTGGCGGGGATACCTATATATATGTGTGTGGTGGGGATACCTATATATGTGTGTGGTAGGGATACCTATATATGTATGTGGTGGTGATACCTATATATGTATGTGGTGGGGATACCTATATATGTGTGGCGGGGTTACCTATATATGTGTGTGGTGGGGATACCTATATATGTATGTGGTGGGGATACCTATATATGTATGTGGTGGTGATACCAATATATGTATGTGGTGGTGATACCTATATATGTATGTGGTGAGGATACCTATATATGTATGTGGTTGGGATACCTATAGATGTATGTGGCAGGGATACCTATATATGTGTGTGGTACGGATACCTATATATGTGTGTGGTGGGGATACCTATAGATGTGGGGTGGGGATACCTATATATGTATGTGGCGGGGAGACCTATATATGTATGTGGCGGGGATACGTATATATGTGTGTGGTGGGGAGACCAATATATGTGTGTGGTGGGGATACCTATAGATGTGTGGTGGGGATACTTATATATGTATGTGGCGGGGAGACCTATATATGTGTGTGGTTGGGATACCTATATATGTATGTGGTGGGGATACCTATAGATGTGTATGGTGGGGATACCTATATATGTGTGTGGTGGGGATACCTATATATGTGTGTGGTGGGGATACCTATAGATGTGTGTGGTGGGGATACCTATAGATGTATGTGGTGGGGAGACCTATATATGTGTGTGGTGGTGATACCTATATATGTATGTGGCGGGGATACCTATAATGTGTGTGGTGGGGATACCTATATATGTATGTGGTGGGGATACCTATATATGTGTGTGGTGGGAATACCTATAGATGTGTGTGGTGGGGATACCTATATATTTATGTGGTGGGGATACCTATATATGTATGTGGTGGGGATACCTATATATGTATGTGGTGGTGATACCTATATAAGTGTGTGGTGGGGATACCTATAGATGAGTGTGTTGGGGATACCTATAAATGTGTGTGGTGGGGATACCTATATATGTATGTGGTGGGGATACCTATAGATGTGTGTGGTGGGGATACCTATATATGTGTGTGGTGGGGATACCTATATATTTATGTGGTGGGGATACCTATATATGTATGTGGTGGGGATACCTATATATGTATGTGGAGGTGATACCTATATATGTGTGTGGTGGGGATACCTATAGATGAGTGTGTTGGGGATACCTATAGATGTATGTGGTGGGGAGACCTATGTATGTATGTGGTGGGGATACCTATATATGTGAGTGGCGGGGATACCTATATATATGTGTGTGGTGGGGATACCTATATATGTGTGTGGTGGGGATACCTATATATGTATGTGGTGGTGATACATATATATGTATGTGGTGGGGATACCTATAGATGTGTGTGGTGGGGATACCTATATATGTATGTGGCAGGGATACCTATATATGTGTGTGGCGGGGATACCTTTATATGTATGTGGTGGTGATACCTATATATGTGTGTGGTGAGGATACCTATATATGTATGTGGTGGGGATACCTATATATGTATGTGGCGTGGAAACCTATATATGTGTGTGGTAGGGATACCTATATATGTATGTGGTGGGGATACCTATATATGTATGTGGTGGTAATACCTATATATGTATGTGGTGGGGAGTCCTACGGATGTATGTGGCGTGGAGACCTATATATGTGTGTGGTGAGGATACTTATATATGTATGTGGTGGGGATACCTATATATGTGTGTGGCGGGGTTACCTATATATGTGTGTGGTGGGGATACCTATATATGTATGTGGTGGGGATACCTATATATGTATGTGGTGGTGATACCTATATATGTGTGTGGTGGGGAGACATATAGATGTATGTGGCAGGGATACCTATATATGTGTGTGGTGAGGAGACCAATATATGTGTGTGGTGGGGATACCTATAGATGTATGTGGTGGTGATACATATATATGTATGTGGTGGGGATACCTATAGATGTGTGTGGTGGGGATACCTATATATGTATGTGGCGGGGATACCTATATATGTGTGTGGCGGGGATACCTTTATATGTATGTGGTGGTGATACCTATATATGTGTGTGGTGAGGATACCTATATATGTATGTGGTGGGGATACCTATAGATGTATGTGGTAGGGATACCTATATATGTATGTGGCGTGGAAACCTATATATGTGTGTGGTAGGGATACCTATATGTGTATGTGGCGTGAGACCTATATATGTATGTGGCGGGGATACCTATATATGTGTGTGGTGGGGAGACCAATATATGTGTGTGGTGGGGATACCTATAGATGTGTGGTGGGGATACCTATATATGTATGTGGCGTGGAGACCTACATATGTATGTGGCGGGGAGACCTATATATGTGTGTGGTGGGGATACCTATATATGTGTGTGGCGGGGATACCTATAGATGTATGTGGTGGGGAGACCTATATATGTGTGTGGTGGGGATACCTATAGATGTGTGTGGTGGGGATACCTATAGATGTGTGTGGTGGGGATACCTATAGATGTATGTGGTGGGGAGACCTATATATGTGTGTGGTGGAGATACCTATATATGTATGTGGCGGGGATACCTATAAATGTGTGTGGTGGGGATACCTATATATGTATGTGGTGGGGATACCTATAGATGTGTGTGGTGGGGATACCTATAGATGTGTGTGGTGGGGATACCTATATATTTATGTGGTGGGGATACCTATATATGAATGTGGTGGGGATACCTATATATGTGTGTGGTGGGGATACCTATAGATGTGGGGTGGGGATACCTATATATGTATGTGGCGGGGAGACCTATATATGTATGTGGCGGGGATACGTATATATGTGTGTGGTGGGGAGACCAATATATGTGTGTGGTGGGGATACCTATAGATGTGTGGTGGGGATACTTATATATGTATGTGGCGGGGAGACCTATATATGTGTGTGGTTGGGATACCTATATATGTATGTGGTGGGGATACCTATAGATGTGTATGGTGGGGATACCTATATATGTGTGTGGTGGGGATACCTATATATGTGTGTGGTGGGGATACCTATAGATGTGTGTGGTGGGGATACCTATAGATGTATGTGGTGGGGAGACCTATATATGTGTGTGGTGGTGATACCTATATATGTATGTGGCGGGGATACCTATAAATGTGTGTGGTGGGGATACCTATATATGTATGTGGTGGGGATACCTATATATGTGTGTGGTGGGAATACCTATAGATGTGTGTGGTGGGGATACCTATATATTTATGTGGTGGGGATACCTATATATGTATGTGGTGGGGATACCTATATATGTATGTGGTGGTGATACCTATATAAGTGTGTGGTGGGGATACCTATAGATGTGTGTGTTGGGGATACCTATAAATGTGTGTGGTGGGGATACCTATATATGTATGTGGTGGGGATACCTATAGATGTGTGTGGTGGGGATACCTATAGATGTGTGTGGTGGGGATACCTATATATTTATGTGGTGGGGATACCTATATATGTATGTGGTGGGGATACCTATATATGTATGTGGTGGTGATACCTATATATGTGTGTGGTGGGGATACCTATAGATGAGTGTGTTGGGGATACCTATAGATGTATGTGGTGGGGAGACCTATATATGTATGTGGTGGGGATACCTATATATGTGAGTGGCGGGGATACCTATATATATGTGTGTGGTGGGGATACCTATATATGTGTGTGGTGGGGATACCTATATATGTATGTGGTGGTGATACATATATATGTATGTGGTGGGGATACCTATAGATGTGTGTGGTGGGGATACCTATATATGTATGTGGCGGGGATACCTATATATGTGTGTGGCGGGGATACCTTTATATGTATGTGGTGGTGATACCTATATATGTGTGTGGTGAGGATACCTATATATGTATGTGGTGGGGATACCTATAGATGTATGTGGTAGGGATACCTATATATGTATGTGGCGTGGAAACCTATATATGTGTGTGGTAGGGATACCAATATATGTATGTGGTGGGGATACCTATATATGTATGTGGTGGTAATACCTATATATGTATGTGGTGGGGAGACCTACGGATGTATGTGGCGTGGAGACCTATATATGTGTGTGGTGAGGATACTTATATATGTATGTGGTGGGGATACCTATATATGTGTGTGGCGGGGTTACCTATATATGTGTGTGGTGGGGATACCTATATATGTATGTGGTGGGGATACCTATATATGTATGTGGTGGTGATACCTATATATGTGTGTGGTGGGGATACCTATATATGTATGTGGTGGTGATACCTATAGATGTGTGGTGGGGATACTTATATATGTATGTGGCGGGGAGACCTATATATGTGTGTGGTTGGGATACCTATATATGTATGTGGTGGGGATACCTATAGATGTGTATGGTGGGGATACCTATATATGTGTGTGGTGGGGATACCTATATATGTGTGTGGTGGGGATACCTATAGATGTGTGTGGTGGGGATACCTATAGATGTATGTGGTGGGGAGACCTATATATGTGTGTGGTGGTGATACCTATATATGTATGTGGCGGGGATACCTATAAATGTGTGTGGTGGGGATACCTATATATGTATGTGGTGGGGATACCTATATATGTGTGTGGTGGGAATACCTATATATGTGTGTGGTGGGGATACCTATATATTTATGTGGTGGGGATACCTATATATGTATGTGGTGGGGATACCTATATATGTATGTGGTGGTGATACCTATATAAGTGTGTGGTGGGGATACCTATAGATGAGTGTGTTGGGGATACCTATAAATGTGTGTGGTGGGGATACCTATATATGTATGTGGTGGGGATACCTATAGATGTGTGTGGTGGGGATACCTATAGATGTGTGTGGCGGGGATACCTATATATTTATGTGGTGGGGATACCTATATATGTATGTGGTGGGGATATCTATATATGTATGTGGTGGTGATACCTATATATGTGTGTGGTGGAGATACCTATAGATGAGTGTTCTGGGGATACATATAGATGTATGTGGTGGGGAGACCTATATATGTATGTGGTGGGGATACCTATATATGTGTGTGGCGGGGATACCTATATATATGTGTGTGGTGGGGATACCTATATATGTGTGTGGTGGGGATACCTATATATGTATGTGGTGGTGATACATATATATGTATGTGGTGGGGATACCTATAGATGTGTGTGGTGGGGATACCTATATATGTATGTGGCGGGGATACCTATATATGTGTGTGGCGGGGATACCTTTATATGTATGTGGTGGTGATACCTATATATGTGTGTGGTGAGGATACCTATATATGTATGTGGTGGGGATACCTATAGATGTATGTGGTGGGGATACCTATATATGTATGTGGCGTGGAAACCTATATATGTGTGTGGTAGGGATACCTATATATGTATGTGGTGGGGATACCTATATATGTATGTGGTGGTAATACCTATATATGTATGTGGTGGGGAGACATACGGATGTATGTGGCGTGGAGACCTATATATGTGTGTGGTGAGGATACCTATATATGTATGTGGTGGGGATACCTATATATGTGTGTGGCGGGGTTACCTATATATGTGTGTGGTGGGGATACCTATATATGTATGTGGTGGGGATACCTATATATGTATGTGGTGGTGATACCTATATATGTGTGTGGTGGGGAGACCTATAGATGTGTGTGGCAGGGATACCTATATATGTGTGTGGTGAGGAGACCAATATATGTGTGTGGTGGGGATACCTATAGATGTGTGGTGGGGATACCTATATATGTATGTGGCGTGAGACCTATATATGTATGTGGCGGGGATACCTATATATGTGTGTGGTGGGGAGACCAATATATGTGTGTGGTGGTGATACCTATAGATGTGTGGTGGGGATACCTATATATGTATGTGGCGTGGAGACCTATATATGTGTGTGGTGGGGAGACCAATATATGTGTGTGGTGGGGATACCTATAGATGTGTGGTGGGGATACCTATATATGTATGTGGCGTGGAGACCTACATATGTATGTGGCGGGGATACCTATATATGTGTGTGGTGGGGATACCTATATATGTGTGTGGCGGGGATACCTATAGATGTATGTGGTGGGGAGGCCTATATATGTGTGTGGTGGGGATACCTATAGATGTGTGTGGTGGGGATATCTATAGATGTATGTGGTGGGGAGACATATATATGTGTGTGGTGGTGATACCTATATATGTATGTGGCGGGGATACCTATAAATGTGTGTGGTGGGGATACCTATATATGTATGTGGTGGGGATACCTATAGATGTGTGTGGTGGGGATACCTATAGATGTGTGTGGTGGGGATACCTATATATTTATGTGTTGGGGATACCTATATATGTATGTGGTGGGGATACCTATATATGTATGTGGTGGTGATACCTATATAAGTGTGTGGTGGGGATACCTATAGATGAGTGTGTTGGGGATACCTATAAATGTGAGTGGTGGGGATACCTATATATGTATGTGGTGGGGATACCTATAGATGCGTGTGGTGGGGATACCTATAGATGTGTGTGGTGGGTATACCTATATATTTATGTGGTGGGGATACCTATATATGTATGTGGTGGGGAGACCTATATATGTATGTGGTGGTGATACCTATATATGTGTGTGGTGGGGATACCTATAGATGAGTGTGTTGGGGATACCTATAGATGTATGTGGTGGGGAGACCTATATATGTATGTGGTGGGGATACCTATATATGTGTGTGGCGGGGATACATATATATATGTGTGTGGTGGGGATACCTATATATGTGTGTGTTGGGGATACCTATATATGTATGTGGTGGGGATACCTATATATGTATGTGGTGGTAATACATATATATGTATGTGGTGGGGATACCTATATATGTATGTGGCGGGGATACCTATATATGTGTGTGGCGGGGATACCTTTATATGTATGTGGTGAGGATACCTATATATGTGTGTGGCGGGGTTACCTATATATGTGTGTGGTGGGGATACCTATAGATGTATGTGGTGGGGATTCCTATATATGTATGTGGCGTGGAAACCTATATATGTGTGTGGTAGGGATACCTATATATGTATGTGGTGGGGATACCTATATATGTATGTGGTGGTAATATCTATATATGTATGTGGTGGGGTGACCTATGGATGTATGTGGCGTGGAGACCTATATATGTGTGTGGTGAGGATACCTATATATGTATGTGGTGGGGATACCAATATATGTGTGGCGGGGTTACCTATATATGTGTGTGGTGGGGATACCTATATATGTATGTGGTGGGGATACCTATATATGTATGTGGTGGTGATACCTATATATGTATGTGGTGGTGATACCTATATATGTGTGTGGTGAGGATACCTATATATGTATGTGGTTGGGATACCTATAGATGTATGTGGCAGGGATACCTATATATGTGTGTGGTACGGATACCTATATATGTGTGTGGTGGGGATACCTATAGTTGTGGGGTGGGGATACCTATATATGTATGTGGCGGGGAGACCTATATATGTATGAGGCGGGGATACCTATATATGTGTGTGGTGGGGAGACCGATATATGTGTGTGGTGGGGATACCTATAGATTTGTGGTGGGGATACTTATATATGTATGTGGCGGGGAGACATATATATGTGTGTGGTTGGGATACCTATATATGTATGTGGCGGGGATACCTATAAATGTGTGTGGTGGGGATACCTATATATGTATGTGGTGGGGATACCTATATATGTGTGTGGTGGGGATACCTATAGATGTGTGTGGTGGGGATACCTATATATTTATGTGGTGGGGATACCTATATATGTATGTGGTGGGGATACCTATATATGTATGTGGTGGTGATACCTACATAAGTGTGTGGTGGGGATACCTATAGATGAGTGTGTTGGGGATACCTATAAATGTGTGTGGTGGGGATACCTATATATGTATGTTGTGGGGATACCTATAGATGTGTGTGGTGGGGATACCTATAGATGTGTGTGGTGGGGATACATATATATTTATGTGGTGGGGATACCTATATATGTATGTGGTGGGGATACCTATATATGTATGTGGTGGTGATACCTATATATGTGTGTAGTGGGGATACCTATAGATGAGTGTGTTGGGGATACCTATAGATGTATGTGGTGGGGAGACCTATATATGTATGTGGTGTGGATACCTATATATGTGTGTGGCGGGGATACCTATATATATGTGTGTGGTGGGGATACCTATATATGTGTGTGGTAGGGATACCTATATATGTATGTGGTGGTGATACCTATATATGTATGTGGTGGGGATACCTATATATGTGTGGCGGGGTTACCTATATATGTGTGTGGTGGGGATACCTATATATGTATGTGGTGGGGATACCTATATATGTATGTGGTGGTGATACCAATATATGTATGTGGTGGTGATACCTATATATGTATGTGGTGAGGATACCTATATATGTATGTGGTTGGGATACCTATAGATGTATGTGGCAGGGATACCTATATATGTGTGTGGTACGGATACCTATATATGTGTGTGGTGGGGATACCTATAGATGTGGGGTGGGGATACCTATATATGTATGTGGCGGGGAGACCTATATATGTATGTGGCGGGGATACGTATATATGTGTGTGGTGGGGAGACCAATATATGTGTGTGGTGGGGATACCTATAGATGTGTGGTGGGGATACTTATATATGTATGTGGCGGGGAGACCTATATATGTGTGTGGTTGGGATACCTATATATGTATGTGGTGGGGATACCTATAGATGTGTATGGTGGGGATACCTATATATGTGTGTGGTGGGGATACCTATATATGTGTGTGGTGGGGATACCTATAGATGTGTGTGGTGGGGATACCTATAGATGTATGTGGTGGGGAGACCTATATATGTGTGTGGTGGTGATACCTATATATGTATGTGGCGGGGATACCTATAATGTGTGTGGTGGGGATACCTATATATGTATGTGGTGGGGATACCTATATATGTGTGTGGTGGGAATACCTATAGATGTGTGTGGTGGGGATACCTATATATTTATGTGGTGGGGATACCTATATATGTATGTGGTGGGGATACCTATATATGTATGTGGTGGTGATACCTATATAAGTGTGTGGTGGGGATACCTATAGATGAGTGTGTTGGGGATACCTATAAATGTGTGTGGTGGGGATACCTATATATGTATGTGGTGGGGATACCTATAGATGTGTGTGGTGGGGATACCTATAGATGTGTGTGGTGGGGATACCTATATATTTATGTGGTGGGGATACCTATATATGTATGTGGTGGGGATACCTATATATGTATGTGGTGGTGATACCTATATATGTGTGTGGTGGGGATACCTATAGATGAGTGTGTTGGGGATACCTATAGATGTATGTGGTGGGGAGACCTATGTATGTATGTGGTGGGGATACCTATATATGTGAGTGGCGGGGATACCTATATATATGTGTGTGGTGGGGATACCTATATATGTGTGTGGTGGGGATACCTATATATGTATGTGGTGGTGATACATATATATGTATGTGGTGGGGATACCTATAGATGTGTGTGGTGGGGATACCTATATATGTATGTGGCAGGGATACCTATATATGTGTGTGGCGGGGATACCTTATATGTATGTGGTGGTGATACCTATATATGTGTGTGGTGAGGATACCTATATATGTATGTGGTGGGGATACCTATATATGTATGTGGCGTGGAAACCTATATATGTGTGTGGTAGGGATACCTATATATGTATGTGGTGGGGATACCTATATATGTATGTGGTGGTAATACCTATATATGTATGTGGTGGGGAGTCCTACGGATGTATGTGGCGTGGAGACCTATATATGTGTGTGGTGAGGATACTTATATATGTATGTGGTGGGGATACCTATATATGTGTGTGGCGGGGTTACCTATATATGTGTGTGGTGGGGATACCTATATATGTATGTGGTGGGGATACCTATATATGTATGTGGTGGTGATACCTATATATGTGTGTGGTGGGGAGACATATAGATGTATGTGGCAGGGATACCTATATATGTGTGTGGTGAGGAGACCAATATATGTGTGTGGTGGGGATACCTATAGATGTGTGGTGGGGATACCTATATGTGTATGTGGCGTGAGACCTATATATGTATGTGGCGGGGATACCTATATATGTGTGTGGTGGGGAGACCAATATATGTGTGTGGTGGGGATACCTATAGATGTGTGGTGGGGATACCTATATATGTATGTGGCGTGGAGACCTACATATGTATGTGGCGGGGAGACCTATATATGTGTGTGGTGGGGATACCTATATATGTGTGTGGCGGGGATACCTATAGATGTATGTGGTGGGGAGACCTATATATGTGTGTGGTGGGGATACCTATAGATGTGTGTGGTGGGGATACCTATAGATGTGTGTGGTGGGGATACCTATAGATGTATGTGGTGGGGAGACCTATATATGTGTGTGGTGGAGATACCTATATATGTATGTGGCGGGGATACCTATAAATGTGTGTGGTGGGGATACCTATATATGTATGTGGTGGGGATACCTATAGATGTGTGTGGTGGGGATACCTATAGATGTGTGTGGTGGGGATACCTATATATTTATGTGGTGGGGATACCTATATATGTATGTGGTGGGGATACCTATATATGTATGTGGTGGTGATACCTATATAAGTGTGTGGTGGGGATACCTATAGATGAGTGTGTTGGGGATACCTATAAATGTGTGTGGTGGGGATACCTATATATGTATGTGGTGGGGATACCTATATATGTGTGGCGGGGTTACCTATATATGTGTGTGGTGGGGATACCTATATATGTATGTGGTGGGGATACCTATATATGTATGTGGTGGTGATACCAATATATGTATGTGGTGGTGATACCTATATATGTATGTGGTGAGGATACCTATATATGTATGTGGTTGGGATACCTATAGATGTATGTGGCAGGGATACCTATATATGTGTGTGGTACGGATACCTATATATGTGTGTGGTGGGGATACCTATAGATGTGGGGTGGGGATACCTATATATGTATGTGGCGGGGAGACCTATATATGTATGTGACGGGGATACGTATATATGTGTGTGGTGGGGAGACCAATATATGTGTGTGGTGGGGATACCTATAGATGTGTGGTGGGGATACTTATATATGTATGTGGCGGGGAGACCTATATATGTGTGTGGTCGGGATACCTATATATGTATGTGGTGGGGATACCTATAGATGTGTATGGTGGGGATACCTATATATGTGTGTGGTGGGGATACCTATATATGTGTGGGGTGGGGATACCTATAGATGTGTGTGGTGGGGATACCTATAGATGTATGTGGTGGGGAGACCTATATATGTGTGTGGTGGTGATACCTATATATGTATGTGGCGGGGATACCTATAAATGTGTGTGGTGGGGATACCTATATATGTATGTGGTGGGGATACCTATATATGTGTGTGGTGGGAATACCTATAGATGTGTGTGGTGGGGATACCTATATATTTATGTGGTGGGGATACCTATATATGTATGTGGTGGGGATACCTATATATGTATGTGGTGGTGATACCTATATAAGTGTGTGGTGGGGATACCTATAGATGAGTGTGTTGGGGATACCTATAAATGTGTGTGGTGGGGATACCTATATATGTATGTGGTGGGGATACCTATAGATGTGTGTGGTGGGGATACCTATAGATGTGTGTGGTGGGGATACCTATATATTTATGTGGTGGGGATACCTATATATGTATGTGGTGGGGATACCTATATATGTATGTGGTGGTGATACCTATATATGTGTGTGGTGGGGATACCTATAGATGAGTGTGTTGGGGATACCTATAGATGTATGTGGTGGGGAGACCTATATATGTATGTGGTGGGGATACCTATATATGTGAGTGGCGGGGATACCTATATATATGTGTGTGGTGGGGATACCTATATATGTGTGTGGTGGGGATACCTATATATGTATGTGGTGGTGATACATATATATGTATGTGGTGGGAATACCTATAGATGTGTGTGGTGGGGATACCTATATATGTATGTGGCGGGGATACCTATATATGTGTGTGGCGGGGATACCTTTATATGTATGTGGTGGTGATACCTATATATGTGTGTGGTGAGGATACCTATATATGTATGTGGTGGGGATACCTATAGATGTTTTTGGTGGGGATACCTATATATGTATGTGGCGTGGAAACCTATATATGTGTGTGGTAGGGATACCTATATATGTATGTGGTGGGGATACCTATATATGTATGTGGTGGTAATACCTATATATGTATGTGGTGGGGAGACCTACGGATGTATTTGGCGTGGAGACCTATATATGTGTGTGGTGAGGATACTTATATATGTATGTGGTGGGGATACCTATATATGTGTGTGGCGGGGTTACCTATATATGTGTGTGGTGGGGATACCTATATATGTATGTGGTGGGGATACCTATATATGTATGTGGTGGTGATACCTATATATGTGTGTGGTGGGGATACCTATATATGTATGTGGTGGTGATACCTATAGATGTGTGGTGGGGATACTTATATATGTATGTGGCGGGGAGACCTATATATGTGTGTGGTTGGGATACCTATATATGTATGTGGTGGGGATACCTATAGATGTGTATGATGGGGATACCTATATATGTGTGTGGTGGGGATACCTATATATGTGTGTGGTGGGGATACCTATAGATGTGTGTGGTGGGGATACCTATAGATGTATGTGGTGGGGAGACCTATATATGTGTGTGGTGGTGATACCTATATATGTATGTGGCGGGGACACCTATAAATGTGTGTGGTGGGGATACCTATATATGTATGTGGTGGGGATACCTATATATGTGTGTGGTGGGAATACCTATTGATGTGTGTGGTGGGGATACCTATATAGTTATGTGGTGGGGATACCTATATATGTATGTGGTGGGGATACCTATATATGTATGTGGTGGTGATACCTATATAAGTGTGTGGTGGGGATACCTATAGATGAGTGTGTTGGGGATACCTATAAATGTGTGTTGTGGGGATACCTATATATGTATGTGGTGGGGATACCTATAGATGTGTGTGGTGGGGATACATATAGATGTGTGTGGTGGGGATACCTATATATTTATGTGGTGCGGATACCTATATATGTATGTGGTGGGGATACCTATATATGTATGTGGTGGTGATACCTATATATGTGTGTGGTGGGGATACCTATAGATGAGTGTGTTGGGGATACCTATATATGTATGTGGTGGGGAGACCTATATATGTATGTGGTGGGGATACCTATATATGTGAGTGGCGGGGATACCTATATATATGTGTGTGGTGGGGATACCTATATATGTGTGTGGTGGGGATACCTATATATGTATGTGGTGGTGATACATATATATGTATGTGGTGGGGATACCTATAGATGTGTGTGGTGGGGATACCTATATATGTATGTGGCGGGGATACCTATATATGTGTGTGGCGGGGATACCTTTATATGTATGTGGTGGTGATACCTATATATGTGTGTGGTGAGGATACCTATATATGTATGTGGTGGGGATACCTATAGATGTATGTGGTGGGGATACCTATATATGTATGTGGCGTGGAAACCTATATATGTGTGTGGTAGGGAAACCTATATATGTATGTGGTGGGGATACCTATATATGTATGTGGTGGTAATACCTATATATGTATGTGGTGGGGAGACCTACGGATGTATGTGGCGTTGAGACCTATATATGTGTGTCGTGAGGATACTTATATATGTATGTGGTGGGGATACCTATATATGTGTGTGGCGGGGTTACCTATATATGTGTGTGGTGGGGATACCTATATATGTATGTGGTGGGGATACCTATATATGTATGTGGTGGTGATACCTATATATGTGTGTGGTGGGGAGACATATAGATGTATGTGGCAGGGATACCTATATATGTGTGTGGTGAGGAGACCAATATATGTGTGTGGTGGGGATACCTATAGATGTGTGGTGGGGATACCTATATGTGTATGTGGCGTGAGACCTATATATGTATGTGGCGGGGATACCTATATATGTGTGTGGTGGGGAGACCAATATATGTGTGTGGTGGGGATACCTATAGATGTGTGGTGGGGATACCTATATATGTATGTGGCGTGGAGACCTACATATGTATGTGGCGGGGATACCTATAGATGTGTGTGGTGGGGATACCTATAGATGTATGTGGTGGGGAGACCTATATATGTGTGTGGTGGTGATACCTATATATGTATGTGGCGGGGATACCTATAAATGTGTGTGGTGGGGATACCTATATATGTATGTGGTGGGGATACCTATAGATGTGTGTGGTGGGGATACCTATAGATGTGTGTGGTGGGGATACCTATATATTTATGTGGTGGGGATACCTATATATGTATGTGGTGGGGATACCTATATATGTATGTGATGGTGATACCTATATAAGTGTGTGGTGGGGATACCTATAGATGAGTGTGTTGGGGATACCTATAAATGTGTGTGGTGGGGATACCTATAGATGTGTGTGGTGGGGATACCTATATATTTGTGTGGTGGGGATACCTATAGATGTGTGTTGTGGGGATACTTATATATTTATGTGGTGGGGATACCTATATATGTATGTGGTGGGGGTACCTATATATGTATGTGGTGGTGATACCTATATATGTGTGTGGTGGGGATACCTATTGATGAGTGTGTTGGGGATACCTATAGATGTATGTGGTGGGGAGACCTATATATGTATGTGGTGGGGGTACCTATATATTTGTGTGGCGGGGATACATATATATATGTGTGTGGTGGGGATACCTATATATGTGTGTGGTGGGGATACCTATATATGTATGTGGTGGTGATACATATATATGTATGTGGTGGGGATACCTATAGATGTGTGTGGTGGGGATACCTATATATGTATGTGGCGGGGATACCTATATATGTGTGTGGCGGGGATACCTATATATGTATGTGGCGGGGATACCTATATATGTGTGTGGCGGGGATACCTTTATATGTATGTGGTGGTGATACCTATATATGTGTGTGGTGAGGATACCTATATATGTATGTGGTGGGGATACCTATAGATGTATGTGGTGGGGATTCCTATATATGTATGTGGCGTGGAAACCTATATATGTGTGTGGTAGGGATACCTATATATGTATGTGGTGGGGATACCTATATATGTATGCGGTGGTAATACCTATATATGTATGTGGTGGGGAGACCTACGGATGTATGTGGCGTGGAGACCTATATATGTGTGTGGTGAGGATACCTATATATGTATGTGGTGGGGATACCTATATATGTGTGTGGCGGGGTTACCTATATATGTGTGTGGTGGGGATACCTATATATGTATGTGGTGGGGATACCTATATATGTATGTGGTGGTGATACCTATATATGTGTGTGGTGGGGAGACCTATAGATGTATGTGGCAGGGATACCTATATATGTGTGTGGTGAGGAGACCAATATATGTGTGTGGTGGGGATACCTATAGATGTGTGGTGGGGATACCTATATATGTATGTGGCGTGAGACGTATATATGTGTGTGGTGGGGAGACCAATATATGTGTGTGGTGGGGATACCTATAGATGTGTGGTGGGGATACCTATATATGTATGTGGCGGGGAGACCTACATATGTATGTGGCGGGGATACCTATATATGTGTGTGGTGGGGATACCTATATATGTGTGTGGCGGGGATACCTATATATGTGTGTGGCGGGGATACCTATATATGCTTGTGGTTGGGGAGACCTATATATGTGTATGTGGTGGGGATACCTATATGTATGTGGCGGGGATACCTATATGTATGTGGTGGGGATACCTATATGTGTGTGGTTGTGATACCTATATATGTATGTGGCGTGAGACCTATATATGTGTGTGGTGGGGAGACCAATATATGTGTGTGGTGGGGATACCTATAGATGTGTGGTGGGGATACCTATATATGTATGTGGCGGGGAGACCTACATATGTATGTGGCGGGGATACCTATATATGTGTGTGGTGGGGATACCTATATATGTGTGTGGCGGGGATACCTATATATGTGTGTGGCGGGGATACCTATATATGCTTGTGGTTGGGGAGACCTATATATGTGTATGTGGTGGGGATACCTATATGTATGTGGCGGGGATACCTATATGTATGTGGTGGGGATACCTATATGTGTGTGGTTGTGATACCTATATATGTATGTGGTGGGGATACCTATATATGTGTGTGGTTGGGATACCTATATATGTATGTGGTGGGGATACCTATATATGTGTATGGTAGGGATACCTATATATGTGTGTGGTGGGGATACCTATATATATATAGATGTATGTGATAGGGATACCTATATATGTATGTGGTGGGGATACCTATATATGTATGTGATGGGGATACCTATATATGTATGTGGCGGGGAGACCTATAGATGTGTGTGGCGGGGTTACCTATAGATGTATGTGGCGGGGATACCTATAGATGTATGTGGTGGGGATACCTATATATGTATGTGGTGGGGATACCTATATATGTGTGTGGTGAGGATACCCATATATATATGTGGTGGGGATACCTATATATGTGTGTGGTGGGGATACCTATATATGTATGTGGTGGGGATACCTATATATGTATTTGGCGGGGAGACCTATATATGTATGTGGCGGGGATACCTATATATGTTTGTGGTGGGGATACCTATATATGTATGTGCCGGGGAGACCTATAGATGTATGTGGTGGGGATACCTATATATTTATGTGGTGGGGATACCTATATATGTATGTGGCGGGGAGACATATAGATGTATGTGGCGGGGATACCTATAAATGTATGTGGTGGGGATACCTATATATGTGTGTGGCGGGGATACCTATAAATGTATGTGGGGGGGATACCTATATGTGTATGTGGTGGTTATACATATAGATGTATGTGGTGGTGATACCCATATATGTATGTGGTGGGGAGACTTATAGATGTATGTGACGGGGATACCTATATATGTGTGTGGTGGGGAGACCTATATATGTGTGTGGTGGTGATACCTATATATGTATGTGGTGGGGATACATATAGATGTATGTTGGGGTGATACATATATATGTATGTTGTGGTGATACCTATAGATGTATGTGGTGGGGATACCTATAGATGTATGTGGTGGGGATACATATATATGTGTGTGGTGGGGTTAGCTATATATGGATGTGGTGGTGATACCTATATATGTGTGTGGTGGGAATACCTATTTATGTGTGTGGTGGTGATACCTATAGATGTATGTGGTGGTGATACCTAAATATGTATGTGGTGGGGATACCTATATATGTGTGTGGTGAGGATACCTATATATGTGTGTGGCGGGGATACCTATATATTTGTGTGGTGGGGAGACCTATATATGTGTGTGGCGGGGATACCTATATATGTATGTGACGGGGATACCTATATATATGTGCGGCGGGTAGACCTATATATGTATGTGGCGGGGATACCTATATATGTGTGTGGCGGGGATACCTATATATGATTGTGGCGGGGATACCTATATATGTGTGTGGCTGGGAGACCCATATATGTATGTGGCGGGGAGACCTATATATGTGTGTGGTGGTGATACCTATAGATGTATGTGGTGGTGATACCTATATATGTATGTGGTGGGGATACCTATATATGTATGTGGTGGGAATACCTATAGATATCTGTGGCGGGGATACCTATATATGTGTGTGGTGAGGATACCTATATATGTGTGTGGCGGGGATACCTATATATTTGTGTGGTGTGGAGACCTATATATGTGTGTGGCGGGGATAACTATATAAGAATGTGGCGGGAATACCTATATATGTGTGTGGTGGGGAGACTTATTTATGTGTGTGGTGGTGATACCTACATATGTATGTGGTGGGGATACATATAGATGTATGTGGTGGTGATACCTATAGTTCTAAGTATGTGGTGGTGATACCTATAGATGTATGTGGTGGGGATACCTATAGATGTATGTGGTGGGCATACCTATAAATGTGTGTGGTGGGGATACCTATATATGTATGTGGTGTTGATAACTATATATGTGTGTGTTGGGGATACCTATGTATGTGTGTGGTGGTGATACCTATAGATGTATGTGGTGGTGATACCTATATATGTATGTGGTGGGGATACCTATAGATGTATGTGGTGGGGATTCCTATATATGTATGTGGCGTGGATACCTATATATGTGTGTGGCGGGGATACCTTTATATGTATGTGGTGGTGATACCTATATATGTGTGTGGTGAGGATACCTATATATGTATGTGGTGGGGATACCTATAGATGTATGTGGTGGGGATTCCTATATATGTATGTGGCGTGGAAACCTATATATGTGTGTGGTAGGGATACCTATATATGTATGTGGTGGGGATACCTATATATGTATGTGGTGGTAATACCTATATATGTATGTGGTGGGGAGACCTACGGATGTATGTGGCGTGGATACCTATATATATGTGTGTGGTGAGGATACCTATATATGTATGTGGTGGGGATACCTATATATGTGTGTGGCGGGGTTACCTATATATGTGTGTGGTGGGGATACCTATATATGTATGTGGTGGGGATACCTATATATGTATGTGGTGGTGATACCTATATATGTGTGTGGTGGGGAGACCTATAGATGTATGTGGCAGGGATACCTATATATGTGTGTGGTGAGGAGACCAATATATGTGTGTGGTGGGGATACATATAGATGTGTGGTGGGGATACCTATATATGTATGTGGCGTGAGACCTATATATGTATGTGGCGGGGATACCTATATATGTGTGTGGTGGGGAGACCAATATATGTGTGTGGTGGGGATACCTATAGATGTGTGGTGGGGATACCTATATATGTATGTGGCGGGGAGACCTACATATGTATGTGGCGGGGATACCTATAGATGTGTGGTGGGGATACCTATATATGTATGTGGCGTGAGACCTATATATGTATGTGGCGGGGATACCTATATATGTGTGTGGTGGGGAGACCAATATATGTGTGTGGTGGGGATACCTATAGATGTGTGGTGGGGATACCTATATATGTATGTGGCGGGGAGACCTACATATGTATGTGGCGGGGATACCTATATATGTGTGTGGTTGTGATACCTATATATGTATGTGGTGGGGATACCTATATATGTGTGTGGTTGGGATACCTATATATGTATGTGGTGGGGATACCTATATATGTGTATGGTAGGGATACCTATATATGTGTGTGGTGGGGATACCTATATATATATAGATGTATGTGGTGGGGATACCTATATATGTATGTGGTGGGGATACCTATATATGTATGTGATGACGATACCTATATATGTATGTGGCGGGGAGACCTATAGATGTGTGTGGCGGGGTTACCTATAGATGTATGTGGCGGGGATACCTATAGATGTATGTGGTGGGGATACCTATATATGTATGTGGTGGGGATACCTATATATGTGTGTGGTGAGGATACCCATATATGTATGTGGTGGGGATACCTATATATGTGTGTGGTGGGGATACCTATATATGTATGTGGTGGGGATACCTATATATGTATTTGGCGGGGAGACCTATATATGTATGTGGCGGGGATACCTATATATGTTTGTGGTGGGGATACCTATATATGTATGTGCCGGGGAGACCTATAGATGTATGTGGTGGGGATACCTATATATTTATGTGGTGGGGATACCTATATATGTATGTGGCGGGGAGACATATAGATGTATGTGGCGGGGATACCTATAAATGTATGTGGTGGGGATACCTATATATGTGTGTGGCGGGGATACCTATAAATGTATGTGGCGGGGATACCTATATGTGTATGTGATGGTTATACATATAGATGTATGTGGTGGTGATACCTATATATGTATGTGGTGGGGAGACTTATAGATGTATGTGGCGGGGATACCTATATATGTGTGTGGTGGGGAGACTTATATATGTGTGTGGTGGTGATACCTATATATGTATGTGGTGGGGATACATATAGATGTATGTTGGGGTGATACATATATATGTATGTTGTGGTGATACCTATAGATGTATGTGGTGGGGATACCTATAGATGTATGTGGTGGGGATACATATATATGTGTGTGGTGGGGTTAGCTATATATGGATGTGGTGGTGATACCTATATATGTGTGTGGTGGGAATACCTATTTATGTGTGTGGTGGTGATACCTATAGATGTATGTGGTGGTGATACCTAAATATGTATGTGGTGGGGATACCTATATATGTGTGTGGTGAGGATACCTATATATGTGTGTGGCGGGGATACCTATATATTTGTGTGGCGGGGAGACCTATATATGTGTGTGGCGGGGATACCTATATATATATGTGGCGGGGATACCTATATATATGTGCGGCGGGTAGACCTATATATGTATGTGGCGGGGATACCTATATATGTGTGTGGCGGGGATACCTATATATGATTGTGGCGGGGATACCTATATATGTGTGTGGCTGGGAGACCTATATATGTATGTGGCGGGGAGACCTATATATGTGTGTGGTGGTGATACCTATAGATGTATGTGGTGGTGATACCTATATATGTATGTGGTGGGGATACCTATATATGTATGTGGTGGGAATACCTATAGATATCTGTGGCGGGGATACCTATATATGTGTGTGGTGAGGATACCTATATATGTGTGTGGCGGGGATACCTATATATTTGTGTGGTGTGGAGACCTATATATGTGTGTGGCGGGGATACCTATATAAGTATGTGGCGGGAATACCTATATATGTGTGTGGTGGGGAGACTTATATATGTTTGTGGTGGTGATACCTACATATGTATGTGGTGGGGATACATATAGATGTATGTGGTGGTGATACCTATAGAAGTATGTGGTGGTGATACCTATAGATGTATGTGGTGGGGATACCTATATATGTATGTGGTGGGCATACCTATATATGTGTGTGGTGGGGATACCTATATATGTATGTGGTGTTGATACCTATATATGTGTGTGTTGGGGATACCTATGTATGTGTGTGGTGGTGATACCTATAGATGTATGTGGTGGTGATACCTATATATGTATGTTGCGGGGATACCTATATATGTTTGTGGTGGGGATACCTATATATGTGTGTGGCGGGGATACCTATATATTTGTGTGGTGGGGAGACCTAAATATGTGTGTGGCGGGGATACCTATATATTTGTGTGGTGGGGAGACCTATATATGTGTGTGGCGGGGATACCTATATAAGTATGTGGCGGGGATACATATATATGTGTGTGGTGGGGAGACATATAAATGTGTCTGGTGGTGATACCTATATATGTATGTGGTGGGGATACCTATATATGTATGTGGTGGGGATACCTATATATGTATGTGGTGGGGATACCTATATATGTGTGTGGCGGGGATACCTATAGATGTATGTGGCGGGGATACCTATATATGTATGTGATGACGATACATATATGTATGTGGCGGGGAGACCTATAGATGTGTGTGGCGGGGTTACCTATAGATGTATGTGGCGGGGATACCTATAGATGTATGTGGTGGGGATACCTATATATGTATGTGATGGGGATACCTATATATGTGTGTGGTGAGGATACCCATATATGTATGTGGTGGGGATACCTATATATGTGTGTGGTGGGGATACCTATATATGTATGTGGTGGGGATACCTATATATGTATTTGGCGGGGAGACCTATATATGTATGTGGCGGGGATACCTATATATGTTTGTGGTGGGGATACCTATATATGTATGTGCCGGGGAGACCTATAGATGTATGTGGTGGGGATACCTATATATTTATGTGGTGGGGATACCTATATATGTATGTGGCGGGGAGACATATAGATGTATGTGGCGGGGATACCTATAAATGTATGTGGTGGGGATACCTATATATGTGTGTGGCGGGGATACCTATAAATGTATGTGGCGGGGATACCTATATGTGTATGTGATGGTTATACATATAGATGTATGTGGTGGTGATACCTATATATGTATGTGGTGGGGAGACTTATAGATGTATGTGGCGGGGATACCTATATATGTGTGTGGTGGGGAGACTTATATATGTGTGTGGTGGTGATACCTATATATGTATGTGGTGGGGATACATATAGATGTATGTTGGGGTGATACATATATATGTATGTTGTGGTGATACCTATATATGTATGTGGTGGGGATACCTATAGATGTATGTGGTGGGGATACATATATATGTGTGTGGTGGGGTTAGCTATATATGGATGTGGTGGTGATACCTATATATGTGTGTGGTGGGAATACCTATTTATGTGTGTGGTGGTGATACCTATAGATGTATGTGGTGGTGATACCTAAATATGTATGTGGTGGGGATACCTATATATGTGTGTGGTGAGGATACCTATATATGTGTGTGGCGGGGATACCTATATATTTGTGTGGCGGGGAGACCTATATATGTGTGTGGCGGGGATACCTATATATATATGTGGCGGGGATACCTATATATATGTGCGGCGGGTAGACCTATATATGTATGTGGCGGGGATACCTATATATGTGTGTGGCGGGGATACCTATATATGATTGTGGCGGGGATACCTATATATGTGTGTGGCTGGGAGACCTATATATGTATGTGGCGGGGAGACCTATATATGTGTGTGGTGGTGATACCTATAGATGTATGTGGTGGTGATACCTATATATGTATGTGGTGGGGATACCTATATATGTATGTGGTGGGAATACCTATAGATATCTGTGGCGGGGATACCTATATATGTGTGTGGTGAGGATACCTATATATGTGTGTGGCGGGGATACCTATATATTTGTGTGGTGTGGAGACCTATATATGTGTGTGGCGGGGATACCTATATAAGTATGTGGCGGGAATACCTATATATGTGTGTGGTGGGGAGACTTATATATGTTTGTGGTGGTGATACCTACATATGTATGTGGTGGGGATACATATAGATGTATGTGGTGGTGATACCTATAGAAGTATGTGGTGGTGATACCTATAGATGTATGTGGTGGGGATACCTATATATGTATGTGGTGGGCATACCTATATATGTGTGTGGTGGGGATACCTATATATGTATGTGGTGTTGATACCTATATATGTGTGTGTTGGGGATACCTATGTATGTGTGTGGTGGTGATACCTATAGATGTATGTGGTGGTGATACCTATATATGTATGTTGCGGGGATACCTATATATGTTTGTGGTGGGGATACCTATATATGTGTGTGGCGGGGATACCTATATATTTGTGTGGTGGGGAGACCTAAATATGTGTGTGGCGGGGATACCTATATATGTGTGTGGCGGGGATACCTATATATTTGTGTGGTGGGGAGACCTATATATGTGTGTGGCGGGGATACCTATATAAGTATGTGGCGGGGATACATATATATGTGTGTGGTGGGGAGACATATATATGTGTGTGGTGGTGATACCTATATATGTATGTGGTGGGGATACCTATATATGTATGTGGTGGGGATACCTATATATGTATGTGGTGGGGATACCTATATATGTGTGTGGCGGGGATACCTATAGATGTATGTGGCGGGGATACCTATATATGTATGTGATGACGATACCTATATATGTATGTGGCGGGGAGACCTATAGATGTGTGTGGCGGGGTTACCTATAGATGTATGTGGCGGGGATACCTATAGATGTATGTGGTGGGGATACCTATATATGTATGTGGTGGGGATACCTATATATGTGTGTGGTGAGGATACCCATATATGTATGTGGTGGGGATACCTATATATGTGTGTGGTGGGGATACCTATATATGTATGTGGTGGGGATACCTATATATGTATTTGGCGGGGAGACCTATATATGTATGTGGCGGGGATACCTATATATGTTTGTGGTGGGGATACCTATATATGTATGTGCCGGGGAGACCTATAGATGTATGTGGTGGGGATACCTATATATTTATGTGGTGGGGATACCTATATATGTATGTGGCGGGGAGACATATAGATGTATGTGGCGGGGATACCTATAAATGTATGTGGTGGGGATACCTATATATGTGTGTGGCGGGGATACCTATAAATGTATGTGGCGGGGATACCTATATGTGTATGTGATGGTTATACATATAGATGTATGTGGTGGTGATACCTATATATGTATGTGGTGGGGAGACTTATAGATGTATGTGGCGGGGATACCTATATATGTGTGTGGTGGGGAGACTTATATATGTGTGTGGTGGTGATACCTATATATGTATGTGGTGGGGATACATATAGATGTATGTTGGGGTGATACATATATATGTATGTTGTGGTGATACCTATAGATGTATGTGGTGGGGATACCTATAGATGTATGTGGTGGGGATACATATATATGTGTGTGGTGGGGTTAGCTATATATGGATGTGGTGGTGATACCTATATATGTGTGTGGTGGGAATACCTATTTATGTGTGTGGTGGTGATACCTATAGATGTATGTGGTGGTGATACCTAAATATGTATGTGGTGGGGATACCTATATATGTGTGTGGTGAGGATACCTATATATGTGTGTGGCGGGGATACCTATATATTTGTGTGGCGGGGAGACCTATATATGTGTGTGGCGGGGATACCTATATATATATGTGGCGGGGATACCTATATATATGTGCGGCGGGTAGACCTATATATGTATGTGGCGGGGATACCTATATATGTGTGTGGCGGGGATACCTATATATGATTGTGGCGGGGATACCTATATATGTGTGTGGCTGGGAGACCTATATATGTATGTGGCGGGGAGACCTATATATGTGTGTGGTGGTGATACCTATAGATGTATGTGGTGGTGATACCTATATATGTATGTGGTGGGGATACCTATATATGTATGTGGTGGGAATACCTATAGATATCTGTGGCGGGGATACCTATATATGTGTGTGGTGAGGATACCTATATATGTGTGTGGCGGGGATACCTATATATTTGTGTGGTGTGGAGACCTATATATGTGTGTGGCGGGGATACCTATATAAGTATGTGGCGGGAATACCTATATATGTGTGTGGTGGGGAGACTTATATATGTTTGTGGTGGTGATACCTACATATGTATGTGGTGGGGATACATATAGATGTATGTGGTGGTGATACCTATAGAAGTATGTGGTGGTGATACCTATAGATGTATGTGGTGGGGATACCTATATATGTATGTGGTGGGCATACCTATATATGTGTGTGGTGGGGATACCTATATATGTATGTGGTGTTGATACCTATATATGTGTGTGTTGGGGATACCTATATATGTGTGTGGTGGTGATACCTATAGATGTATGTGGTGGTGATACCTATATATGTATGTTGCGGGGATACCTATATATGTTTGTGGTGGGGATACCTATATATGTGTGTGGCGGGGATACCTATATATTTGTGTGGTGGGGAGACCTAAATATGTGTGTGGCGGGGATACCTATATATGTGTGTGGCGGGGATACCTATATATTTGTGCGGTGGGGAGACCTATATATGTGTGTGGCGGGGATACCTATATAAGTATGTGGCGGGGATACATATATATGTGTGTGGTGGGGAGACATATATATGTGTGTGGTGGTGATACCTATATATGTATGTGGTGGGGATACCTATATATGTATGTGGTGGGGATACCTATATATGTATGTGGTGGGGATACCTATATATGTGTGTGGCGGGGATACCTATAGATGTATGTGGCGGGGATACCAATATGTGTATGTGGTGGTGATACCTATAGATGTATGTGGCGGGGATACCTATATATGTATGTGGTGGGGATACCTATAGATGTATGTGGTGGGCATACCTATATATGTGTGTGGTGGGGATACCTATATATGTATGTGGTGTTGATACCTATATATGTGTGTGTTGGGGATACCTATTTATGTGTGTGGTGGTGATACCTATAGATGTATGTGGTGGTGATACCTATATATGTATGTGGTGGGGATACCTATATATGTATTTGGCGGGGAGACCTATAGATGTATGTTGCGGGGATACCTATATATGTATGTGGCGGGGAGACCTATAGATTTGTGTGGCGGGGTTACCTATAGATGTATGTGGCGGGGATACCTATAGATGTATGTGGTGGGGATACCTATATATGTATGTGGTGGGGATACCTATATATGTATTTGGCGGGGAGACCTATATATGTATGTGGCGGGGATACCTATATATGTGTGTGGCGGGGATACCTATATATGATTGTGTCGGGGATACCTATATATGTGTGTGGCTGGGAGACCTATATATGTATGTGGCGGGGAGACCTATATATGTGTGTGGTGGTGATACCTATAGATGTATGTGGTGGTGATACCTATATATGTATGTGGTGGGGATACCTATATATGTATGTGGTGGGAATACCTATAGATATCTGTGGCGGGGGATACCTATATATGTGTGTGGTGAGGATACCTATATATGTGTGTGGCGGGGATACCTATATATTTGTGTGGTGTGGAGACCTATATATGTGTGTGGCGGGGATACCTATATAAGTATGTGGCGGGAATACCTATATATGTGTGTGGTGGGGAGACTTATATATGTGTGTGGTGTTGATACCTATATATGTGTGTGTTGGGGATACCTATTTATGTGTGTGGTGGTGATACCTATAGATGTATGTGGTGGTGATACCTATATATGTATATGGTGGATATACCTATATATGTATGTGGTGGGGATACCTATATATGTATTTGGCGGGGAGACCTATAGATGTATGTTGCGGCGATACCTATATATGTTTGTGGTGGGGATACCTATATATGTATGTGGCGGGGAGACCTATAGATGTATGTGGTGGGGATACCTTTATATGTATGTGGTGGGGATACCTATATATGTGTGTGGCGGGGATACCTATAGATGTATGTGGCGGGGATACCTATATGTGTATGTGGTGGTGATACCTATAGATGTATGTGGTGGTGATACCTATATATGTTTAATGGTGGGGAGACTTATAGATGTATGTGGCGGGGAGACTTATATATGTGTGTGGTGGGGAGACTTATAGATGTATGTGGCGGGGATACCTATATATGTATGTGGTGGGGAGACTTATATATGTGTGTGGTGGTGATACCTATATATGTGTGTGGTGGGTAGACTTATATAAGTGTGTGGTGGTGATACCTATATATGTATGTGGTGGGGAGACTTATAGATGTATGTGGCGGGGATACCTATGTATGTGTGTGGTGGGGAGACTTCTATATGTGTGTGGTGGTGATACCTATATATGTATGTGGTGGGGATACATATAGATGTATGTGGGGGTGATACCTATAGATGTATGTTGTGGTGATACCTATAGATGTATGTGGTGGGGATACCTATATATGTGTGTGATGGTGATACCTATATATGTATGTGGTAGGGATACCTAAATATGTATGTGGCGGGGATACCTATATATGTGTGTGGTGAGGATACCTATATATGTGTGTGGCGGGGATACCTATATATTTGTGTGGTGGGGAGACCTATATATGTGTGTGGCGGGGATACCTATATATGTATGTGGTGGGGAGACTTATATATGTGTGTGGTGGTGATACCTATATATGTGTGTGGTGGGTAGACTTATATAAGTGTGTGGTGGTGATACCTATATATGTATGTGGTGGGGAGACTTATATATGTGTGTGGCGGGGATACCTATATATGTATGTGGTGGAGAGACCTATATATGTGTGTGGTGGTGATACCTATAGATGTATGTGGTGGAGAGACCTATATATGTGTGTGGTGGTGATACCTATAGATGTATGTGGTGGTGATACCTATATATGTATGTGGTGGGGATACCTATATATGTATGTGGTGGGGATACCTATATATGTATGTTGCGGGGATACCTATATATGTTTGTGGTGGGGATACCTATATATGTGTGTGGCGGGGATACCTATATATTTGTGTGGTGGGGAGACCTAAATATGTGTGTGGCGGGGATACCTATATATGTGTGTGGCGGGGATACCTATATATTTGTGCGGTGGGGAGACCTATATATGTGTGTGGCGGGGATACCTATATAAGTATGTGGCGGGGATACATATATATGTGTGTGGTGGGGAGACATATATATGTGTGTGGTGGTGATACCTATATATGTATGTGGTGGGGATACCTATATATGTATGTGGTGGGGATACCTATATATGTATGTGGTGGGGATACCTATATATGTGTGTGGCGGGGATACCTATAGATGTATGTGGCGGGGATACCAATATGTGTATGTGGTGGTGATACCTATAGATGTATGTGGCGGGGATACCTATATATGTATGTGGTGGGGATACCTATAGATGTATGTGGTGGGCATACCTATATATGTGTGTGGTGGGGATACCTATATATGTATGTGGTGTTGATACCTATATATGTGTGTGTTGGGGATACCTATTTATGTGTGTGGTGGTGATACCTATAGATGTATGTGGTGGTGATACCTATATATGTATGTGGTGGGGATACCTATATATGTATTTGGCGGGGAGACCTATAGATGTATGTTGCGGGGATACCTATATATGTATGTGGCGGGGAGACCTATAGATTTGTGTGGCGGGGTTACCTATAGATGTATGTGGCGGGGATACCTATAGATGTATGTGGTGGGGATACCTATATATGTATGTGGTGGGGATACCTATATATGTATTTGGCGGGGAGACCTATATATGTATGTGGCGGGGATACCTATATATGTGTGTGGCGGGGATACCTATATATGATTGTGTCGGGGATACCTATATATGTGTGTGGCTGGGAGACCTATATATGTATGTGGCGGGGAGACCTATATATGTGTGTGGTGGTGATACCTATAGATGTATGTGGTGGTGATACCTATATATGTATGTGGTGGGGATACCTATATATGTATGTGGTGGGAATACCTATAGATATCTGTGGCGGGGATACCTATATATGTGTGTGGTGAGGATACCTATATATGTGTGTGGCGGGGATACCTATATATTTGTGTGGTGTGGAGACCTATATATGTGTGTGGCGGGGATACCTATATAAGTATGTGGCGGGAATACCTATATATGTGTGTGGTGGGGAGACTTATATATGTGTGTGGTGTTGATACCTATATATGTGTGTGTTGGGGATACCTATTTATGTGTGTGGTGGTGATACCTATAGATGTATGTGGTGGTGATACCTATATATGTATATGGTGGATATACCTATATATGTATGTGGTGGGGATACCTATATATGTATTTGGCGGGGAGACCTATAGATGTATGTTGCGGCGATACCTATATATGTTTGTGGTGTGGATACCTATATATGTATGTGGCGGGGAGACCTATAGATGTATGTGGTGGGGATACCTTTATATGTATGTGGTGGGGATACCTATATATGTGTGTGGCGGGGATACCTATAGATGTATGTGGCGGGGATACCTATATGTGTATGTGGTGGTGATACCTATAGATGTATGTGGTGGTGATACCTATATATGTTTAATGGTGGGGAGACTTATAGATGTATGTGGCGGGGAGACTTATATATGTGTGTGGTGGGGAGACTTATAGATGTATGTGGCGGGGATACCTATATATGTATGTGGTGGGGAGACTTATATATGTGTGTGGTGGTGATACCTATATATGTGTGTGGTGGGTAGACTTATATAAGTGTGTGGTGGTGATACCTATATATGTATGTGGTGGGGAGACTTATAGATGTATGTGGCGGGGATACCTATGTATGTGTGTGGTGGGGAGACTTCTATATGTGTGTGGTGGTGATACCTATATATGTATGTGGTGGGGATACATATAGATGTATGTGGGGGTGATACCTATAGATGTATGTTGTGGTGATACCTATAGATGTATGTGGTGGGGATACCTATATATGTGTGTGATGGTGATACCTATATATGTATGTGGTAGGGATACCTAAATATGTATGTGGCGGGGATACCTATATATGTGTGTGGTGAGGATACCTATATATGTGTGTGGCGGGGATACCTATATATTTGTGTGGTGGGGAGACCTATATATGTGTGTGGCGGGGATACCTATATATGTATGTGGTGGGGAGACTTATATATGTGTGTGGTGGTGATACCTATATATGTGTGTGGTGGGTAGACTTATATAAGTGTGTGGTGGTGATACCTATATATGTATGTGGTGGGGAGACTTATATATGTGTGTGGCGGGGATACCTATATATGTATGTGGTGGAGAGACCTATATATGTGTGTGGTGGTGATACCTATAGATGTATGTGGTGGAGAGACCTATATATGTGTGTGGTGGTGATACCTATAGATGTATGTGGTGGTGATAACTATATATGTATGTGGTGGGGATACCTATATATGTATGTGGTGGGGATACCTATAGATGTCTGTGGCGGGGATACCTATATATGTGTGTGGTGAGGATACCTATATATGTGTGTGGCGGGGATACCTATATATTTGTGTGGTGGGGAGACCTATATATGTGTGTGGCGGGGATACCTATATAAGTATGTGGCGGGGATACATATATATGTGTGTGGTGTGGAGACATATATATGTGTGTGGTGGTGATACCTATATATGTATGTGGTGGGAATACCTATATATGTATGTGGTGGGGATACCTATATATGAATTTGGCGGGGAGACCTATAGATGTATGTGGTGGTGATACCTATATATGTATGTGGTGGGAATACCTATATATGTATGTGGTGGGGATACCTATATATTTATTTGGCGGGGAGACCTATAGATGTATGTTGCGGGGATACCTATATATGTTTGTGGTGGGGATACCTATAAATGTATGTGGCGGGGAGACCTATAGATGTGTGTGGTGGGGATACCTATATATGTATGTGGTGGGGATACCTATATATGTGTGTGTCGGGGATACCTATAGATGTATGTGGCGGGGATACCTATATATGTGTGTGGCGGGGATACCTATAGATGTATGTGGCGGGGATACCTATAAGTGTATGTGGTGGTGATACCTATAGATGTATGTGGTGGTGATACCTATATATGTATGTGGTGGGGAGACTTATAGATGTATGTTGCGGGGATACCTATATATGTGTCTGGTGGGGAGACTTATATATGTGTGTGGTGGTGATACCTATATATGTATGTGGTGGGGATACATATAGATGTATGTGGGGGTGTACCTATAGATGTATGTTGTGGTGATACCTATAGATGTATGTGGTGGGGATACCTATAGATGTATGTGGTGGGGATACCTATATATGTATGTGGTGGGGATACCTATATATGTGTGTGGCGGGTATACCTATAGATGTATGTGGCGGGGATACCTATATGTGTATGTGGTGGTGATACCTATAGATGTATGTGGTGGTGATACCTATATATGTATGTGGTGGGGATACCTATAGATGTATGTGGTGGGCATACCTATATATGTGTGTGGTGGGGATACCTATATATGTATGTGGTGTTGATACCTATATATGTGTGTGTTGGGGATACCTATTTATGTGTGTGGTGGTGATACCTATAGATGTATGTGGTGGTGATACCTATATATGTATGTGGTGGGGATACCTATATATGTATTTGGCGGGGAGACCTATAGATGTATGTTGCGGGGATACCTATATATGTTTGTGGTGGGGATACCTATATATGTATGTGGCGGGGAGACCTATAGATGTATGTGGTGGGGATACCTATATATGTATGTGGTGGGGATACCTATATATGTCTGTGATGGGGATACCTATATATGTATGTGGCGGGGAGACCTATAGATGTGTGTGGCGGGGTTACCTATAGATGTATGTGGCGGGGATACCTATAGATGTATGTGGTGGGGATACCTATATATGTATGTGGTGGGGATACCTATATATGTGTGTGGTGAGGATACCCATATATGTATGTGGTGGGGATACCTATATATGTGTGTGGTGGGGATACCTATATATGTATGTGGTGGGGATACCTATATATGTATTTGGCGGGGAGACCTATATATGTATGTGGCGGGGATACCTATATATGTTTGTGGTGGGGATACCTATATATGTATGTGCCGGGGAGACCTATAGATGTATGTGGTGGGGATACCTATATATTTATGTGGTGGGGATACCTATATTTGTATGTGGCGGGGAGACATATAGATGTATGTGGCGGGGATACCTATAGAACTATGTGGTGGGGATACCTATATATGTGTGTGGCGGGGATACCTATAAATGTATGTGGCGGGGATACCTATATGTGTATGTGGTGGTTATACATATAGATGTATGTGGTGGTGATACCTATATATGTATGTGGTGGGGAGACTTATAGATGTATGTGGCGGGGATACATATATATGTGTGTGGTGGGGAGACTTATATATGTGTGTGGTGATGATACCTATATATGTATGTGGTGGGGATACATATAGATGTATGTTGGGGTGATACATATATATGTATGTTGTGGTGATACCTATAGATGTATGTGGTGGGGATACCTATAGATGTATGTGGTGGGGATACCTATATATGTGTGTGGTGGGGTTAGCTATATATGGATGTGGTGGTGATACCTATATATGTGTGTGGTGGGAATACCTATTTATGTGTGTGGTGGTGATACCTATAGATGTATGTGTTGGTGATACCTAAATATGTATGTGGTGGGGATACCTATATATGTGTGTGGTGAGGATATCTATATATGTGTGTGGCGGGGATACCTTTATATTTGTGTGGTGGGGAGACCTATATATGTGTGGCGGGGATACCTATATATGTATGTGGCGGGGATACCTATATATATGTGCGGCGGGGAGACCTATATATGTATGTGGCGGGGATACCTATATATGTGTGTGGCGGGGATACCTATATATGATTGTGGCGGGGATACCTATATATGTGTGTGGCTGGGAGACCTATATATGTATGTGGCGGGGAGACCTATATATGTGTGTGGTGGTGATACCTATAGATGTATGTGGTGGTGATACCTATATATGTATGTGGTGGGGATACCTATATATGTATGTGGTGGGAATACCTATAGATATCTGTGGCGGGGATACCTATATATGTGTGTGGTGAGGATACCTATATATGTGTGTGGCGGGGATACCTATATATTTGTGTGGTGTGGAGACCTATATATGTGTGTGGCGGGGATACCTATATAAGTATGTGGCGGGAATACCTATATATGTGTGTGGTGGGGAGACTTATATATGTGTGTGGTGGTGATACCTACATATGTATGTGGTGGGGATACATATAGATGTATGTGGTGGTGATACCTATAGATGTATGTGGTGGTGATACCTATAGATGTATGTGGTGGGGATACCTATAGATGTATGTGGTGGGCATACCTATATATGTGTGTGGTGGGGATACCTATATATGTATGTGGTGTTGATACCTATATATGTGTGTGTTGGGGATACCTATTTATGTGTGTGGTGGTGATACCTATAGATGTATGTGGTGGTGATACCTATATATGTATGTGGTGGGGATACCTATATATGTATGTGGTGGGGATACCTATTTATGTATTTGGCGGGGAGACCTATAGATGTATGTTGCGGGGATACCTATATATGTTTGTGGTTGGGATACCTATATATGTATGTGGCGGGGAGACCTATAGATGTATGTGGTGGGGATACCTACATATGTATGTGGTGGGGATACCTATATATGTGAGTGGCGGGGATACCTATATATGTGTGTGGTGGTGATACCTATAGATGTATGTGGTGGTGATACCTATATATGTATGTGGTGGGGATACCTATATATGTATGTGGTGGGAATACCTATAGATATCTGTGGCGGGGATACCTATATATGTGTGTGGTGAGGATACCTATATATGTGTGTGGCGGGGATACCTATATATTTGTGTGGTGTGGAGACCTATATATGTGTGTGGCGGGGATACCTATATTAGTATGTGGCGGGAATACCTATATATGTGTGTGGTGGGGAGACTTATATATGTGTGTGGTGGTGATACCTACATATGTATGTGGTGGGGATACATATATATGTATGTGGTGGTGATACCTATAGATGTATGTGGTGGTGATACCTATAGATGTTTGTGATGGGGATACCTATAGATGTATGTGGTGGGCATACCTATATATGTGTGTGGTGGGGATACCTATATATGTATGTGGTGTTGATACCTATATATGTGTGTGTTGGGGATACCTATTTATGTGTGTGGTGGTGATACCTATAGATGTATGTGGTGGTGATACCTATATATGTATGTGGTGGGGATACCTATATATGTATGTGGTGGGGATACCTATATATGTATTTGGCGGGGAGACCTATAGATTTATGTAGCGGGGTACCTATATATGTTTGTGGTGGGGATACCTATATATGTATGTGGCGGGGAGACCTATAGATGTATGTGGTGGGGATACCTATATATGTATGTGGTGGGGATACCTATATATGTGAGTGGCGGGGATACCTATAGATGTATGTTGCGGGTATACCTATATGTGTATGTGGTGGTGATACCTATAGATGTATGTGGTGGTGATACCTATATATGTATGTGGTGGGGAGACTTATAGATGTATGTGGCGGGGAGACTTATATATGTGTGTGGTGGGGAGACTTATAGATGTATGTGGCGGGAATACCTATATATGTATGTGGTGGGGAGACTTATATATATGTGTGGTGGTGATACCTATATATGTGTGTGGTGGGTAGACTTATATAAGTGTGTGGTGGTGATACCTATATATGTATGTGGTGGGGAGACTTATAGATGTATGTGGCGGGGATACCTATATGTGTATGTGGTGGTGTTACCTATAGATGTATGTGGTGGTGATACCTATATATGTATGTGGTGGGGAGACTTATAGATGTATGTGGCGGGGAGACTTATATATGTGTGTGGTGGGGAGACTTATAGATGTATGTGGCGGGGATACCTATATATGTATGTGGTGGGGATACCTATAGATGTATGTGGTGGGCATACCTATATATGTGTGTGGTGGGGATACCTATATATGTATGTGGTGTTGATACCTATATATGTGTGTGTTGGGGATACCTATTTATGTGTGTGGTGGTGATACCTATAGATGTATGTGGTGGTGATACCTATATATGTATGTGGTGGGGATACCTATATATGTATTTGGCGGGGAGACCTATAGATGTATGTTGCGGGGATACCTATATATGTTTGTGGTGGGGATACCTATATATGTATGTGGCGGGGAGACATATAGATGTATGTGGTGGGGATACCTATATATGTATGTGGTGGGGATACCTATATATGTATGTGATGGGGATACCTATATATGTATGTGGCGGGGAGACCTATAGATGTGTGTGGCGGGGTTACCTATAGATGTATGTGGCGGGGATACCTATAGATGTATGTGGTGGGGATACCTATATATGTATGTGGTGGGGATACCTATATATGTGTGTGGTGAGGATACCCATATATGTATGTGGTGGGGATACCTATATATGTGTGTGGTGGGGATACCTATATATGTATGTGGTGGTGATACCTATATATGTATTTGGCGGGGAGACCTATATATGTATGTGGCGGGGATACCTATATATGTTTGTGGTGGGGATACCTATATATGTATGTGCCGGGGAGACCTATAGATGTATGTGGTGGGGATACCTATATATTTATGTGGTGGGGATACCTATATATGTATGTGGCGGGGAGACATATATATGTATGTGGCGGGGATACCTATAGAACTATGTGGTGAGGATACATATATATGTGTGTGGCGGGGATACCTATAAATGTGTGTGGTGGTGATACCTATATATGTATGTGGTGGTTATACATATAGATGTATGTGGTGGTGATACCTATATATGTATGTGGTGGGGAGACTTATAGATGTATGTGGCGGGGATACATATGTATGTGTGTGGTGGGGAGACTTATATATGTGTGTGGTGGTGATACCTATATATGTATGTGGTGGGGATACATATAGATGTATGTTGGGGTGATACATATATATGTATGTTGTGGTGATACCTATAGATGTATGTGGTGGGGATACCTATATATGTATGTGGTGGGGAGACTTATAGATGTATGTGGCGGGGATACCTATATGTGTATGTGGTGGTGTTACCTATAGATGTATGTGGTGGTGATACCTATATATGTATGTGGTGGGGAGACTTATAGATGTATGTGGCGGGGAGACTTATATATGTGTGTGGTGGGGAGACTTATAGATGTATGTGGCGGGGATACCTATATATGTATGTGGTGGGGATACCTATAGATGTATGTGGTGGGCATACCTATATATGTGTGTGGTGGGGATACCTATATATGTATGTGGTGTTGATACCTATATATGTGTGTGTTGGGGATACCTATTTATGTGTGTGGTGGTGATACCTATAGATGTATGTGGTGGTGATACCTATATATGTATGTGGTGGGGATACCTATATATGTATTTGGCGGGGAGACCTATAGATGTATGTTGCGGGGATACCTATATATGTTTGTGGTGGGGGATACCTATATATGTATGTGGCGGGGAGACATATAGATGTATGTGGTGGGGATACCTATATATGTATGTGGTGGGGATACCTATATATGTATGTGATGGGGATACCTATATATGTATGTGGCGGGGAGACCTATAGATGTGTGTGGCGGGGTTACCTATAGATGTATGTGGCGGGGATACCTATAGATGTATGTGGTGGGGATACCTATATATGTATGTGGTGGGGATACCTATATATGTGTGTGGTGAGGATACCCATATATGTATGTGGTGGGGATACCTATATATGTGTGTGGTGGGGATACCTATATATGTATGTGGTGGTGATACCTATATATGTATTTGGCGGGGAGACCTATATATGTATGTGGCGGGGATACCTATATATGTTTGTGGTGGGGATACCTATATATGTATGTGCCGGGGAGACCTATAGATGTATGTGGTGGGGATACCTATATATTTATGTGGTGGGGATACCTATATATGTATGTGGCGGGGAGACATATATATGTATGTGGCGGGGATACCTATAGAACTATGTGGTGGGGATACCTATATATGTGTGTGGCGGGGATACCTATAAATGTGTGTGGTGGTGATACCTATATATGTATGTGGTGGTTATACATATAGATGTATGTGGTGGTGATACCTATATATGTATGTGGTGGGGAGACTTATAGATGTATGTGGCGGGGATACATATGTATGTGTGTGGTGGGGAGACTTATATATGTGTGTGGTGGTGATACCTATATATGTATGTGGTGGGGATACATATAGATGTATGTTGGGGTGATACATATATATGTATGTTGTGGTGATACCTATAGATGTATGTGGTGGGGATACCTATAGATGTATGTGGTGGGGATACCTATATATGTGTGTGGTGGGGTTAGCTATATATGGATGTGGTGGTGATACCTATATATGTGTGTGGTGGGAATACCTATTTATGTGTGTGGTGGTGATACCTATAGATGTATGTGGTGGTGATACCTAAATATGTATGTGGTGGGGATACCTATATATGTGTGTGGTGAGGATACCTATATATGTGTGTGGCGGGGATACCTTTATATTTGTGTGGTGGGGAGACCTATATATGTGTGTGGCGGGGATACCTATATATGTATGTGGCGGGGATACCTATATATATGTGCGGCGGGGAGACCTATATATGTATGTGGCGGGGATACCTATATATGTGTGTGGCGGGGATACCTATATATGATTGTGGCGGGGATACCTATATATGTGTGAGGCTGGGAGACCTATATATGTATGTGGCGGGGAGACCTATATATGTGTGTGGTGGTGATACCTATAGATGTATGTGGTGGTGATACCTATATATGTATGTGGTGGGGATACCTATATATGTATGTGGTGGGAATACCTATATATGTATGTGGTGGTGATACCTATATATGTATGTGGTGGGAGACCTATATATGTATGTTGCGGGGAGACCTATATATGTGTGTGGTGATGATACCTATATATGTGTGTGGTGGGGAGACCTATATATATATGTGGCAGGGATACCTATATATGTGTGTGGCGGGGAGACCTATATATGTATGTGGCGGGGATACCTATATATGTGTGTGGTGGGGATAACTATATATTTGTGTGGCGGTGATACCTATATATGTGTGTGGCGGGGATACCTATATATGTGTGTGGTGGGAGACTTCTATATGTGTGTGGTGGTGATACCTATATATGTATGTGGTGGGGATACATATAGATGTATGTGGGGGTGATACCTATAGATGTATGTTGTGGTGATACCTATAGATGTATGTGGTGGGGATACCTATATATGTGTGTGATGGTGATACCTATATATGTATGTGGTAGGGATACCTAAATATGTATGTGGCGGGGATACCTATATATGTGTGTGGTGAGGATACCTATATATGTGTGTGGCGGGGATACCTATATATTTGTGTGGTGGGGAGACCTATATATGTGTGTGGCGGGGATACCTATATATGTATGTGGTGGGAAGACTTATATATGTGTGTGGTGGTGATACCTATATATGTGTGTGGTGGGTAGACTTATATAAGTGTGTGGTGGTGCTACCTATATATGTATGTGGTGGGGAGACTTATATATGTGTGTGGCGGGGATACCTATATATGTATGTGGTGGAGAGACCTATATATGTGTGTGGTGGTGATACCTATAGATGTATGTGGTGGAGAGACCTATATATGTGTGTGGTGGTGATACCTATAGATGTATGTGGTGGTGATACCTATATATGTATGTGGTGGGGATACCTATATATGAATTTGGCGGGGAGACCTATAGATGTATGTGGTGGTGATACCTATATATGTATGTGGTGGGAATACCTATATATGTATGTGGTGGGGATACCTATATATTTATTTGGCGGGGAGACCTATAGATGTATGTTGCGGGGATACCTATATATGTTTGTGGTGGGGATACCTATAAATGTATGTGGCGGGGAGACCTATAGATGTGTGTGGTGGGGATACCTATATATGTATGTGGTGGGGGATACCTATATATGTGTGTGGCGGGGATACCTATAGATGTATGTGGCGGGGATACCTATATATGTGTGTGGCGGGGGATACCTATAGATGTATGTGGCGGGGATACCTATAAGTGTATGTGGTGGTGATACCTATAGATGTATGTGGTGGTGATACCTATATATGTATGTGGTGGGGAGACTTATAGATGTATGTTGCGGGGATACCTATATATGTGTCTGGTGGGGAGACTTATATATGTGTGTGGTGGTGATACCTATATATGTATGTGGTGGGGATACATATAGATGTATGTGGGGGTGTACCTATAGATGTATGTTGTGGTGATACCTATAGATGTATGTGGTGGGAATACCTATAGATGTATGTGGTGGGGATACCTATATATGTATGTGGTGGGGATACCTATATATGTGTGTGGCGGGGATACCTATAGATGTATGTGGCGGGGATACCTATATGTGTATGTGGTGGTGATATCTATAGATGTATGTGGTGGTGATACCTATATATGTATGTGGTGGGGATACCTATAGATGTATGTGGTGGGCATACCTATATATGTGTGTGGTGGGGATACCTATATATGTATGTGGTGTTGATACCTATATATGTGTGTGTTGGGGATACCTATTTATGTGTGTGGTGGTGATACCTATAGATGTATGTGGTGGTGATACCTATATATGTATGTGGTGGGGATACCTATATATGTATTTGGCGGGGAGACCTATAGATGTATGTTGCGGGGATACCTATATATGTTTGTGGTGGGGATACCTATATATGTATGTGGCGGGGAGACCTATAGATGTATGTGGTGGGGATACCTATATATGTATGTGGTGGGGATACCTATATATGTCTGTGATGGGGATACCTATATATGTATGTGGCGGGGAGACCTATAGATGTGTGTGGCGGGGTTACCTATAGATGTATGTGGCGGGGATACCTATAGATGTATGTGGTGGGGATACCTATATATGTATGTGGTGGGATACCTATATATGTGTGTGGTGAGGATACCCATATATGTATGTGGTGGGCATATCTATATATGTGTGTGGTGGGGATACCTATATATGTATGTGGTGGGGATACCTATATATGTATTTGGCGGGGAGACCTATATATGTATGTGGCGGGGATACCTATATATGTTTGTGGTGGGGATACCTATATATGTATGTGCCGGGGAGACCTATAGATGTATGTGGTGGGGATACCTATATATTTATGTGGTGGGGATACCTATATTTGTATGTGGCGGGGAGACATATAGATGTATGTGGCGGGGATACCTATAGAACTATGTGGTGGGGATACCTATATATGTATGTGGCGGGGGATACCTATAAATGTATGTGGCGGGGATACCTATATGTGTATGTGGTGGTTATACATATAGATGTATGTGGTGGTGATACCTATATATGTATGTGGTGGGGAGACTTATAGATGTATGTGGCGGGGATACATATATATGTGTGTGGTGGGGAGACTTATATATGTGTGTGGTGGTGATACCTATATATGTATGTGGTGGGGGATACATATAGATGTATGTTGGGGTGATACATATATATGTATGTTGTGGTGATACCTATAGATGTATGTGGTGGGGATACCTATAGATGTATGTGGTGAGGATACCTATATATGTGTGTGGTGGGGTTAGCTATATATGGATGTGGTGGTGATACCTATATATGTGTGTGGTGGGAATACCTATTTATGTGTGTGGTGGTGATACCTATAGATGTATGTGTTGGTGATACCTAAATATGTATGTGGTGGGGATACCTATATATGTGTGTGGTGAGGATATCTATATATGTGTGTGGCGGGGATACCTTTATATTTGTGTGGTGGGGAGACCTATATATGTGTGGTGGGGATACCTATATATGTATGTGGCGGGGATACCTATATATATGTGCGGCGGGGAGACCTATATATGTATGTGGCGGGGATACCTATATATGTGTGTGGCGGGGATACCTATATATGATTGTGGCGGGGATACCTATATATGTGTGTGGATGGGAGACCTATATATGTATGTGGCGGGGAGACCTATATATGTGTGTGGTGGTGATACCTATAGATGTATGTGGTGGTGATACCTATATATGTATGTGGTGGGGATACCTATATATGTATGTGGTGGGAATACCTATAGATATCTGTGGCGGGGATACCTATATATGTGTGTGGTGAGGATACCTATATATGTGTGTGGCGGGGATACCTATATATTTGTGTGGTGTGGAGACCTATATATGTGTGTGGCGGGGATACCTATATAAGTATGTGGCGGGAATACCTATATATGTGTGTGGTGGGGAGACTTATATATGTGTGTGGTGGTGATACCTACATATGTATGTGGTGGGGATACATATAGATGTATGTGGTGGTGATACCTATATATGTATGTGGTGGGGATACCTATATATGTATTTGGCGGGGAGACCTATAGATGTATGTTGCGGGGATACCTATATATGTTTGTGGTGGGGATACCTATATATGTATGTGGCGGGGAGACCTATAGATGTATGTGGTGGGGATACCTATATATGTATGTGGTGGGGATACCTATATATGTCTGTGATGGGGATACCTATATATGTATGTGGCGGGGAGACCTATAGATGTGTGTGGCGGGGTTACCTATAGATGTATGTGGCGGGGATACCTATAGATGTATGTGGTGGGGATACCTATATATGTATGTGGTGGGGATACCTATATATGTGTGTGGTGAGGATACCCATATATGTATGTGGTGGGGATACCTATATATGTGTGTGGTGGGGATACCTATATATGTATGTGGTGGGGATACCTATATATGTATTTGGCGGGGAGACCTATATATGTATGTGGCGGGGATACCTATATATGTTTGTGGTGGGGATACCTATATATGTATGTGCCGGGGAGACCTATAGATGTATGTGGTGGGGATACCTATATATTTATGTGGTGGGGATACCTATATTTGTATGTGGCGGGGAGACATATAGATTTATGTGGCGGGGATACCTATAGAACTATGTGGTGGGGATACCTATATATGTATGTGGCGGGGATACCTATAAATGTATGTGGCGGGGATACCTATATGTGTATGTGGTGGTTATACATATAGATGTATGTGGTGGTGATACCTATATATGTATGTGGTGGGGAGACTTATAGATGTATGTGGCGGGGATACATATATATGTGTGTGGTGGGGAGACTTATATATGTGTGTGGTGGTGATACCTATATATGTATGTGGTGGGGATACATATAGATGTATGTTGGGGTGATACATATATATGTATGTTGTGGTGATACCTATAGATGTATGTGGTGGGGATACCTATAGATGTATGTGGTGAGGATACCTATATATGTGTGTGGTGGGGTTAGCTATATATGGATGTGGTGGTGATACCTATATATGTGTGTGGTGGGAATACCTATTTATGTGTGTGGTGGTGATACCTATAGATGTATGTGTTGGTGATACCTAAATATGTATGTGGTGGGGATAACTATATATGTGTGTGGTGAGGATATCTATATATGTGTGTGGCGGGGATACCTTTATATTTGTGTGGTGGGGAGACCTATATATGTGTGGCGGGGATACCTATATATGTATGTGGCGGGGATACCTATATATATGTGCGGCGGGGAGACCTATATATGTATGTGGCGGGGATACCTATATATGTGTGTGGCGGGGATACCTATATATGATTGTGGCGGGGATACCTATATATGTGTGTGGCTGGGAGACCTATATATGTATGTGGCGGGGAGACCTATATATGTGTGTGGTGGTGATACCTATAGATGTATGTGGTGGTGATACCTATATATGTATGTGGTGGGGATACCTATATATGTATGTGGTGGGAATACCTATAGATATCTGTGGCGGGGATACCTATATATGTGTGTGGTGAGGATACCTATATATGTGTGTGGCGGGGATACCTATATATTTGTGTGGTGTGGAGACCTATATATGTGTGTGGCGGGGATACCTATATAAGTATGTGGCGGGAATACCTATATATGTGTGTGGTGGGGAGACTTATATATGTGTGTGGTGGTGATACCTACATATGTATGTGGTGGGGATACATATAGATGTATGTGGTGGTGATACCTATAGATGTATGTGGTGGTGATACCTATAGATGTATGTGGTGGGGATACCTATAGATGTATGTGGTGGGCATACCTATATATGTGTGTGGTGGGGATACCTATATATGTATGTGGTGTTGATACCTATATATGTGTGTTGGGGATACCTATTTATGTGTGTGGTGGGTGATACCTATAGATGTATGTGGTGGTGATACCTATATATGTATGTGGTGGGGATACCTATATATGTATGTGGTGGGGATACCTATTTATGTATTTGGCGGGGAGACCTATAGATGTATGTTGCGGGGATACCTATATATGTTTGTGGTTGGGATACCTATATATGTATGTGGCGGGGAGACCTATAGATGAATGTGGTGGGGATACCTATATATGTATGTGGTGGGGATACCTATATATGTGAGTGGCGGGGATACCTATATATGTGTGTGGTGCTGATACCTATAGATGTATGTGGTGGTGATACCTATATATGTATGTGGTGGGGATACCTATATATGTATGTGGTGGGAATACCTATAGATATCTGTGGCGGGGATACCTATATATGTGTGTGGTGAGGATACCTATATATGTGTGTGGCGGGGATACCTATATATTTGTGTGGTGTGGAGACCTATATATGTGTGTGGCGGGGATACCTATATTAGTATGTGGCGGGAATACCTATATATGTGTGTGGTGGGGAGACTTATATATGTGTGTGGTGGTGATACCTACATATGTATGTGGTGGGGATACATATATATGTATGTGGTGGTGATACCTATAGATGTATGTGGTGGTGATACCTATAGATGTTTGTGGTGGGGATACCTATAGATGTATGTGGTGGGCATACCTATATATGTGTGTGGTGGGGATACCTATATATGTATGTGGTGTTGATACCTATATATGTGTGTGTTGGGGATACCTATTTATGTGTGTGGTGGTGATACCTATAGATGTATGTGGTGGTGATACCTATATATGTATGTGGTGGGGATACCTATATATGTATGTGGTGGGGATACCTATATATGTATTTGGCGGGGAGACCTATAGATGTATGTAGCGGGGATACCTATATATGTTTGTGGTGGGGATACCTATATATGTATGTGGCGGGGAGACCTATAGATGTATGTGGTGGGGATACCTATATATGTATGTGGTGGGATACCTATATATGTGAGTGGCGGGGATACCTATAGATGTATGTTGCGGGTATACCTATATGTGTATGTGGTGGTGATACCTATAGATGTATGTGGTGGTGATACCTATATATGTATGTGGTGGGGAGACTTATAGATGTATGTGGCGGGGAGACTTATATATGTGTGTGGTGGGGAGACTTATAGATGTATGTGGCGGGAATACCTATATATGTATGTGGTGGGGAGACTTATATATATGTGTGGTGGTGATACCTATATATGTGTGTGGTGGGTAGACTTATATAAGTGTGTGGTGGTGATACCTATATATGTATGTGGTGGGGAGACTTATAGATGTATGTGGCGGGGATACCTATATGTGTATGTGGTGGTGATACCTATAGATGTATGTGGTGGTGATACCTATATATGTATGTGGTGGGGAGACTTATAGATGTATGTGGCGGGGAGACTTATATATGTGTGTGGTGGGGGAGACTTATAGATGTATGTGGCGGGGATACCTATATATGTATGTGGTGGGGATACCTATAGATGTATGTGGTGGGCATACCTATATATGTGTGTGGTGGGGATACCTATATATGTATGTGGTGTTGATACCTATATATGTGTGTGTTGGGGATACCTATTTATGTGTGTGGTGGTGATACCTATAGATGTATGTGGTGGTGATACCTATATATGTATGTGGTGGGGATACCTATATATGTATTTGGCGGGGAGACCTATAGATGTATGTTGCGGGGATACCTATATATGTTTGTGGTGGGGATACCTATATATGTATGTGGTGGGGATTACCTATATATGTATGTGATGGGGATACCTATATATGTATGTGGCGGGGAGACCTATAGATGTGTGTGGCGGGGTTACCTATAGATGTATGTGGCGGGGATACCTATAGATGTATGTGGTGGGGATACCTATATATGTATGTGGTGGGGGATACCTATATATGTGTGTGGTGAGGATACCCATATATGTATGTGGTGGGGATACCTAATATGTGTGTGGTGGGGATACCTATATATGTATGTGGTGGGGATACCTATATATGTATTTGGCGGGGAGACCTATATATGTATGTGGCGGGGATACCTATATATGTTTGTGGTGGGGATACCTATATATGTATGTGCCGGGGAGACCTATAGATGTATGTGGTGGGGATACCTATATATTTATGTGGTGGGGATACCTATATATGTATGTGGCGGGGAGACATATATATGTATGTGGCGGGGATACCTATAGAACTATGTGGTGGGGATACCTATATATGTGTGTGGCGGGGATACCTATAAATGTATGTGGCGGGGATACCTATATGTGTATGTGGTGGTTATACATATAGATGTATGTGGTGGTGATACCTATATATGTGTGTGGTGGGAATACCTATTTATGTGTGTGGTGGTGATACCTATAGATGTATGTGTTGGTGATACCTAAATATGTATGTGGTGGGGATAACTATATATGTGTGTGGTGAGGATATCTATATATGTGTGTGGCGGGGATACCTTTATATTTGTGTGGTGGGGAGACCTATATATGTGTGGCGGGGATACCTATATATGTATGTGGCGGGGATACCTATATATATGTGCGGCGGGGAGACCTATATATGTATGTGGCGGGGATACCTATATATGTGTGTGGCGGGGATACCTATATATGATTGTGGCGGGGATACCTATATATGTGTGTGGCTGGGAGACCTATATATGTATGTGGCGGGGAGACCTATATATGTGTGTGGTGGTGATACCTATAGATGTATGTGGTGGTGATACCTATATATGTATGTGGTGGGGATACCTATATATGTATGTGGTGGGAATACCTATAGATATCTGTGGCGGGGATACCTATATATGTGTGTGGTGAGGATACCTATATATGTGTGTGGCGGGGATACCTATATATTTGTGTGGTGTGGAGACCTATATATGTGTGTGGCGGGGATACCTATATAAGTATGTGGCGGGAATACCTATATATGTGTGTGGTGGGGAGACTTATATATGTGTGTGGTGGTGATACCTACATATGTATGTGGTGGGGATACATATAGATGTATGTGGTGGTGATACCTATAGATGTATGTGGTGGTGATACCTATAGATGTATGTGGTGGGGATACCTATAGATGTATGTGGTGGGCATACCTATATATGTGTGTGGTGGGGATACCTATATATGTATGTGGTGTTGATACCTATATATGTGTGTTGGGGATACCTATTTATGTGTGTGGTGGTGATACCTATAGATGTATGTGGTGGTGATACCTATATATGTATGTGGTGGGGATACCTATATATGTATGTGGTGGGGATACCTATTTATGTATTTGGCGGGGAGACCTATAGATGTATGTTGCGGGGATACCTATATATGTTTGTGGTTGGGATACCTATATATGTATGTGGCGGGGAGACCTATAGATGAATGTGGTGGGGATACCTATATATGTATGTGGTGGGGATACCTATATATGTGAGTGGCGGGGATACCTATATATGTGTGTGGTGCTGATACCTATAGATGTATGTGGTGGTGATACCTATATATGTATGTGGTGGGGATACCTATATATGTATGTGGTGGGAATACCTATAGATATCTGTGGCGGGGATACCTATATATGTGTGTGGTGAGGATACCTATATATGTGTGTGGCGGGGATACCTATATATTTGTGTGGTGTGGAGACCTATATATGTGTGTGGCGGGGATACCTATATTAGTATGTGGCGGGAATACCTATATATGTGTGTGGTGGGGAGACTTATATATGTGTGTGGTGGTGATACCTACATATGTATGTGGTGGGGATACATATATATGTATGTGGTGGTGATACCTATAGATGTATGTGGTGGTGATACCTATAGATGTTTGTGGTGGGGATACCTATAGATGTATGTGGTGGGCATACCTATATATGTGTGTGGTGGGGATACCTATATATGTATGTGGTGTTGATACCTATATATGTGTGTGTTGGGGATACCTATTTATGTGTGTGGTGGTGATACCTATAGATGTATGTGGTGGTGATACCTATATATGTATGTGGTGGGGATACCTATATATGTATGTGGTGGGGATACCTATATATGTATTTGGCGGGGAGACCTATAGATGTATGTAGCGGGGATACCTATATATGTTTGTGGTGGGGATACCTATATATGTATGTGGCGGGGAGACCTATAGATGTATGTGGTGGGGATACCTATATATGTATGTGGTGGGGATACCTATATATGTGAGTGGCGGGGATACCTATAGATGTATGTTGCGGGTATACCTATATGTGTATGTGGTGGTGATACCTATAGATGTATGTGGTGGTGATACCTATATATGTATGTGGTGGGGAGACTTATAGATGTATGTGGCGGGGAGACTTATATATGTGTGTGGTGGGGAGACTTATAGATGTATGTGGCGGGAATACCTATATATGTATGTGGTGGGGAGACTTATATATATGTGTGGTGGTGATACCTATATATGTGTGTGGTGGGTAGACTTATATAAGTGTGTGGTGGTGATACCTATATATGTATGTGGTGGGGAGACTTATAGATGTATGTGGCGGGGATACCTATATGTGTATGTGGTGGTGATACCTATAGATGTATGTGGTGGTGATACCTATATATGTATGTGGTGGGGAGACTTATAGATGTATGTGGCGGGGAGACTTATATATGTGTGTGGTGGGGAGACTTATAGATGTATGTGGCGGGGATACCTATATATGTATGTGGTGGGGATACCTATAGATGTATGTGGTGGGCATACCTATATATGTGTGTGGTGGGGATACCTATATATGTATGTGGTGTTGATACCTATATATGTGTGTGTTGGGGATACCTATTTATGTGTGTGGTGGTGATACCTATAGATGTATGTGGTGGTGATACCTATATATGTATGTGGTGGGGATACCTATATATGTATTTGGCGGGGAGACCTATAGATGTATGTTGCGGGGATACCTATATATGTTTGTGGTGGGGATACCTATATATGTATGTGGTGGGGATACCTATATATGTATGTGATGGGGATACCTATATATGTATGTGGCGGGGAGACCTATAGATGTGTGTGGCGGGGTTACCTATAGATGTATGTGGCGGGGATACCTATAGATGTATGTGGTGGGGATACCTATATATGTATGTGGTGGGGATACCTATATATGTGTGTGGTGAGGATACCCATATATGTATGTGGTGGGGATACCTATATATGTGTGTGGTGGGGATACCTATATATGTATGTGGTGGGGATACCTATATATGTATTTGGCGGGGAGACCTATATATGTATGTGGCGGGGATACCTATATATGTTTGTGGTGGGGATACCTATATATGTATGTGCCGGGGAGACCTATAGATGTATGTGGTGGGGATACCTATATATTTATGTGGTGGGGATACCTATATATGTATGTGGCGGGGAGACATATATATGTATGTGGCGGGGATACCTATAGAACTATGTGGTGGGGATACCTATATATGTGTGTGGCGGGGATACCTATAAATGTATGTGGCGGGGATACCTATATGTGTATGTGGTGGTTATACATATAGATGTATGTGGTGGTGATACCTATATATGTATGTGGTGGGGAGACTTATAGATGTATGTGGCGGGGATACATATGTATGTGTGTGGTGGGGAGACTTATATATGTGTGTGGTGGTGATACCTATATATGTATGTGGTGGGGATACATATAGATGTATGTTGGGGTGATACATATATATGTATGTTGTGGTGATACCTATAGATGTATGTGGTGGGGATACCTATAGATGTATGTGGTGGGGATACCTATATATGTGTGTGGTGGGGTTAGCTATATATGGATGTGGTGGTGATACCTATATATGTGTGTGGTGGGAATACCTATTTATGTGTGTGGTGGTGATACCTATAGATGTATGTGGTGGTGATACCTAAATATGTATGTGGTGGGGATACCTATATATGTGTGTGGTGAGGATACCTATATATGTGTTTGGCGGGGATACCTTTATATTTGTGTGGTGGGGAGACCTATATATGTGCGTGGCGGGGATACCTATATATGTATGTGGCGGGGATACCTATATATATGTGCGGCGGGGAGACCTATATATGTATGTGGCGGGGATACCTATATATGTGTGTGGCGGGGATACCTATATATGATTGTGGCGGGGATACCTATATATGTGTGTGGCTGGGAGACCTATATATGTATGTGGCGGGGAGACCTATATATGTGTGTGGTGGTGATACCTATAGATGTATGTGGTGGTGATACCTATATATGTATGTGGTGGGGATACCTATATATGTATGTGGTGGGAATACCTATAGATATCTGTGGCGGGGATACCTATATATGTGTGTGGTGAGGATACCTATATATGTGTGTGGCGGGGATACCTATATATTTGTGTGGTGTGGAGACCTATATATGTGTGTGGCGGGGATACCTATATAAGTATGTGGCGGGAATACCTATATATGTGTGTGGTGGGGAGACTTATAGATGTGTGTGGTGGTGATACCTACATATGTATGTGGTGGGGATACATATAGATGTATGTGGTAGTGATACCTATAGATGTATGTGGTGGTGATACCTATAGATGTATGTGGCGGGGATACCTATAGATGTATGTGGTGGGCATACCTATAGATGTGTGTGGCGGGTATACCTATATATGTATGTGGTGGGGATACCTGTATATGTATGTGGTGGTGATACCTATATATGTATGTGGTGGGGATACCTATATATATGTGTGGTGGTGATACCTATATATGTATGTGGTGTTGATACCTATATATGTGTGTGTTGGGGATACCTATTTATGTATGTGGTGGTGATACCTATAGATGTATGTGGTGGTGATACCTATATATGTATGTGGTGGGGATACCTATATATGTATGTGGTGGGGATACCTATATATGTATTTGGCTGGGAGACCTATAGATGTATGTTGCGGGGATACCTATATATGTTTGTGGTGGGGATACCTATATATGTATGTGGCGGGGAGACCTATAGATGTATGTGGTGGGGATACCTATATATGTATGTTGTGGGGATACCTATATATGTGTGTGGCGGGGATACCTATAGATGTATGTGGCGGGGATACCTATATGTGTATGTGGTGGTGATACCTATATATGTATGTGGTGGTGATACCTATATATGTATGTGGTGGGGAGACTTATAGATGTATGTGGCGGGGAGACTTATATATGTGTGTGGTGGGGAGACTTATAGATGTATGTGGCGGGGATACCTATATATGTATGTGGTGGGGAGACTTATATATGTGTGTGATGGTGATACCTATATATGTGTGTGGTGGGTAGACTTATATAAGTGTGTGGTGGCGATACCTATATATGTATGTGTTGGGGAGACTTATAGATGTATGTGGCGGGGATACCTATATATGTGTGTGGTGGGGAGACTTCTATATGTGTGTGGTGGTGATACCTATATATGTATGTGGTGGGGATACATATAGATGTATGTGGGGGTGATACCTATAGATGTATGTTGTGGTGATACCTATAGATGTATGTGGTGGGGATACCTATATATGTGTGTGGTGGTGATACCTATTTATGTGTGTGGTGGTGATACATATACATGTATGTGGTGGTGATACCTATATATGTGTGTGGTGGTGATACCTATATATGTATGTGGTAGGGATACCTAAATATGTATGTGACGGGGATACCTATATATGTGTGTGGTGAGGATACCTATATATGTGTGTGGCGGGGATACCTATATATTTGTGTGGTGGGGAGACCTATATATGTGTGTGGCGGGAATACCTATATATGTATGTGGCGGCGATACCTATATATGTATGTGGCCGCGATACCTATATATGATTGTGGCGGGGATACCTATATATGTGTGTGGCGGGGATACCTATATATGTATGTGGTGGAGAGACCTATATATGTGTGTGGTGGTGATACCTATAGATGTATGTGGTGGAGAGACCTATATATGTGTGTGGTGGTGATACCTATATATGTATGTGGTGGTGATACCTATATATGTACGTGGTGGGGATACCTATATATGTATGTGGTGGGGATACCTATAGATGTCTGTGGCGGGGATACCTATATATGTGTGTGGTGAGGATACCTATATATGTGTGTGGCGGGGATACCTATATATTTGTGTGGTGGGGAGACCTATATATGTGTGTGGCGGGGATACCTATATAAGTACGTGGCGGGGATACATATATATGTGTGTGGTGGGGAGACATATATATGTGTGTGGTGGTGATACCTATATATGTATGTGGTGGGGATACATATAGATGTATGTGGTGGTGATACCTATATATGTATGTGGTGGGAATACCTATATATGTATGTGGTGGGGATACCTATATATGTATTTGGCGGAAAAACATATAGATGTATGTTGCGGGGATACCTATATATGTTTGTGGTGGGGATACCTATATATGTATGTGGCGGGGAGACCTATAGATGTATGTGGTGGGGATACCTATATATGTATGTGGTGGGGATACCTATATATGTGTGTGGCGGGGATACCTATAGATGTATGTGGCGGGGATACCTATATATGTGTGTGGCGGGGATACCTATAGATGTATGTGGCGGGGATACCTATAAGTGTATGTGGTGGTGATACCTATAGATGTATGTGGTGGTGATACCTATATATGTATGTGGTGGGGAGACTTATAGATGTATGTTGCGGGGATACCTATATATGTGTGTGGTGGGGAGACTTATATATGTGTGTGGTGGTGATACCTATATATGTATGTGGTGGGGATACATATAGATGTATGTGGGGGTGATACCTATAGATGTATGTTGTGGTGATACCTATAGATGTATGTGGTGGGGATACCTATAGATGTATGTGGTGGGGATACCTATATATGTGTGTGGTGGGGTTACCTATATATGTATGTGGTGGTGATACCTATATATGTGTGTGGTGGTGATACCTATTTATGTGTGTGGTAGTGATACCTATAGATGTATGTGGTGGTGATACCTATATATGTATGTGGTAGGGATACCTAAATATGTATGTGGTGGGGATACCTATAGATGTCTGTGGTGGGGATACCTATATATGTGTGTGGTGAGGATACCTATATATGTGTGTGGCGGGGATACCTATATATTTGTGTGGCGGGGAGACCTATATATGTGTGTGGCGGGGAGACCTATATATGTATGTGGCGGGGATACCTATATATGTGTGCGGCGGGGAGACCTATAGATGTATGTGGTGGGGATACCTATAGATGTATGTGGTGGGGATACCTATATATGTGTGTGGTGGGGATACCTATATATGTATGTGGTGGTGATACCTATATATGTGTGTGGTGGGGATACATATTTATGTGTGTGGTGGTGATACCTATAGATGTATGTGGTGGTGATACCTATATATGTATGTGGTGGGGATACCTATATATGTATGTGGTGGGGATAACTATATATGTATTTGGCGGGGAGACCTATAGATGTATGTTGCGGGGATACCTATATATGTTTGTGGTGGGGATACCTATATATGTATGTGGCGAGGAGACCTATAGATGTATGTGGTGGGGATACCTATATATGTATGTGTTGGGGATACCTATATATGTATGTGGCGGGGAGACCTATAGATGTGTATGGCGGGGTTACCTATATATGTATGTGGAGGGGATACCTATATATGTCTGTGGTGGTGATACCTATAGATGCATGTGGTGGTGATACCTATTTATGTGTTTGGTAGTGATACCTATAGATGTATGTGGTGGTGATACCTATATATGTATGTGGTAGGGATACCTAAATATGTATGTGGTGGGGATACCTATAGATGTCTGTGGCGGGGATACCTATATATGTCTGTGGTGAGGATACCTATATATGTGTGTGGCGGGGATACCTATATATTTGTGTGGTGGGGAGACCTATATATGTGTGTGGCGGGGAGACCTATATATGTATGTGGCGGGGATACCTATATATGTGTGCTGCGGGGAGACCTATATATGTATGTGGCGGGGAGACCTATATATGTGTGTGGCGGGGATACCTATATACGATTGTGGCGGGGATACCTATATATGTGTGTGGCTGGGAGACCTATATATGTATGTGGCGTGGAGACCTAAATATGTGTGTGGTGGTGATACCTATAGATGTATGTGGTGGTGATACCTATATATGTATGTGGCGGGGATACCTATATATGTATGTGGTGGGGATACCTATATATGTATGTGGTGGGGAGACTTATAGATGTATGTTGCGGGGATACCTATATATGTGTGTGGTGGGGAGACTTATATATGTGTGTGGTGGTGATACCTATATATGTATGTGGTGGGGATACATATAGATGTATGTGGGGGTGATACCTATAGATGTATGTTGTGGTGATACCTATAGATGTATGTGGTGGGGATACCTATAGAAGTATGTGGTGGGGATACCTATATATGTGTGTGGTGGGGTTACCTATATATGTATGTGGTGGTGATACCTATATATGTGTGTGGTGGTGATACCTATTTATGTGTGTGGTAGTGATACCTATAGATGTATGTGGTGGTGATACCTATATATGTATGTGGTAGGGATACCTAAATATGTATGTGGTGGGGATACCTATAGATGTCTGTGGCGGGGATACCTATATATGTGTGTGGTGAGGATACCTATATATGTGTGTGGCGGGGATACCTATATATTTGTGTGGCGGGGAGACCTATATATGTGTGTGGCGGGGAGACCTATATATGTATGTGGCGGGGATACCTATATATGTGTGCGGCGGGGAGACCTATAGATGTATGTGGTGGGGATACCTATAGATGTATGTGGTGGGGATACCTATATATGTGTGTGGTGGGGATACCTATATATGTATGTGGTGGTGATACCTATATATGTGTGTCGTGGGGATACATATTTATGTGTGTGGTGGTGATACCTATAGATGTATGTGGTGGTGATACCTATATATGTATGTGGTGGGGATACCTATATATGTATGTGGTGGGGATAACTATATATGTATTTGGCGGGGAGACCTATAGATGTATGTTGCGGGGATACCTATATATGTTTGTGGTGGGGATACCTATATATGTATGTGGCGAGGAGACCTATAGATGTATGTGGTGGGGATACCTATATATGTATGTGTTGGGGATACCTATATATGTATGTGGCGGGGAGACCTATAGATGTGTATGGCGGGGTTACCTATAGATGTATGTGGAGGGGATACCTATATATGTCTGTGGTGGTGATACCTATAGATGCATGTGGTGGTGATACCTATTTATGTGTTTGGTAGTGATACCTATAGATGTATGTGGTGGTGATACCTATATATGTATGTGGTAGGGATACCTAAATATGTATGTGGTGGGGATACCTATAGATGTCTGTGGCGGGGATACCTATATATGTGTGTGGTGAGGATACCTATATATGTGTGTGGCGGGGATACCTATATATTTGTGTGGTGGGGAGACCTATATATGTGTGTGGCGGGGAGACCTATATATGTATGTGGCGGGGTTACCTATATATGTGTGCGTCGGGGAGACCTATATATGTATGTGGCGGGGAGACCTATATATGTGTGTGGCGGGGATACCTATATACGATTGTGGCGGGGATACCTATATATGTGTGTGGCTGGGAGACCTATATATGTATGTGGCGGGGATACCTATATATGTGTGCGGCGGGGAGACCTATATATGTATGTGGCGGGGAGACCTATATATGTGTGTGGCGGGGATACCTATATACGATTGTGGCGGGGATACCTATATATGTGTGTGGCTGGGAGACCTATATATGTATGTGGCGTGGAGACCTAAATATGTGTGTGGTGGTGATACCTATAGATGTATGTGGTGGTGATACCTATATATGTATGTGGCGGGGATACCTATATATGTATGTGGTGGGGATACCTATAGATGTCTGTGGCGGGGATACCTATATATGTGTGTGGTGAGGATACCTATATATGTGTGTGGCGGGGATACCTATAAATTTGTGTGGTGGAGAGACCTATATATGTGTGTGGCGGGAATACCTATATAAGTATGTGGCGGGGATACCTATATATGTGTGTGGTGGGGAGACTTATATATGTGTGTGGTGGTGATACCTATATATGTATGTGGTGGGGATACATATAGATGTATGTCGTGGTGATACCTAAAGATGTATGTGGTGGTGATACCTATAGATGTATGTGGTGGGGATACCTATAGATGTATGTGGTGGGGATACCTATATATGTGTGTGGTGGGGATACCTATATATGTATGTGGTGGTGATACCTATATATGTGTGTGGTGGGGATACCTATTTATGTGTGTGGTGGTGATACCTATGGATGTATGTGGTGGTGATACCTATATATGTATGTGGTGGGGATACCTATATATGTATGTGGTGGGGATAACTATATATGTATTTGGCGGGGAGACCTATAGATGTATGTTGCGGGGATACCTATATATGTTTGTGGTGGGGATACCTATATATGTATGTGGCGGGGAGACCTATAGATGTATGTGGTGGGGATATCTATATATGTATGTGTTGGGGATACCTATATATGTATGTGGCGGGGAGACCTATAGATGTGTGTGGCGGGGTTACCTATAGATGTATGTGGTGGGGATACCTATATTTATATATGTGTGTGGTGAGGATACCTATATATGTATGTGGTGGGGATACCTATATGTGTGTGTGGCGGGGATACCTATATATGTATGTGGTGGGGATACCTATATATGTATTTGGCGGGGAGACCTATAGATGTATGTTGCGGGGATACCTATATATGTTTGTGGTGGGGATACCTATATATGTATGTGGCGGGGAGACCTATAGATGTATGTGGTGGGGATACCTATATATGTATGTGATGGGGATACCTATATATGTATGTGGCGGGGAGACATATAGATGTGTGTGGCGGGGTTACCTATAGATGTATGTGGCGGGGATACCTATATATGTATGTGGTGGTGATACCTATAGATGCATGTGGTGGTGATACCTATATATGTCTGTGGTGGGGAGACCTATAGATGTATGTGGCGGGGATACATATATATGTAAGTGGTGGGGATACCTATAGATGTATGTGGAGGGGAGACCTATATATGTGTGGTGGCGGGGAGACCTATATATGTGTGTGGTGAGGATACCTATATATGTATGTGGTGGGGATACCTATAGATGTGTGTGGTGGGGATACCTATATATGTATGTGGTGGGGATACCTATATCTATATATGTGTGTGGTGAGGATACCTATATATGTATGTGGTGGGGATACCTATATATGTGTGTGGCGGGGATACCTATATATGCATGTGGTGGGGATACCTATATATGTATTTGGCGGGGAGACCTATAGATGTATGTTGCGGGGAGACCTATAGATGTATGTGGTGGTGATACCTATATATGTATGTGGCGGGGATACCTATATAAGTATGTGGTGGGGATACCTATAGATGTCTGTGGCGGGGATACCTATATATGTGTGTGGTGAGGATACCTATATATGTGTGTGGCGGGGATACCTATAAATTTGTGTGGTGGGGAGACCTATATATGTGTGTGGCGGGGATACCTATTTAAGTATGTGGCGGGGATACCTATATATGTGTGTGGTGGGGAGACTTATATATGTGCGTGGTGGTGATACCTATATATGTATGTGGTGGGGATACATATAGATGTATGTCGTGGTGATACCTAAAGATGTATGTGGTGGTGATACCTATAGATGTATGTGGTGGGGATACCTATAGATGTATGTGGTGGGGATACCTATATATGTGTGTGGTGGGGATACCTATATATGTATGTGGTGGTGATACCTATATATGTGTGTGGTGGGGATACCTATTTATGTGTGTGGTGGTGATACCTATAGATGTATGTGGTGGTGATACCTATATATGTATGTGGTGGGGATACCTATATATGTATGTGGTGGGGATAACTATATATGTATTTGGCGGGGAGACCTATAGATGTATGTTGCGGGGATACCTATATATGTTTGTGGTGGGGATACCTATATATGTATGTGGCGGGGAGACATATAGATGTGTGTGGCGGGGTTACCTATAGATGTATGTGGTGGGGATACCTATATTTATATATGTGTGTGGTGAGGATACCTATATATGTATGTGGTGGGGATACCTATATGTGTGTGTGGCGGGGATACCTATATATGTATGTGGTGGGGATACCTATATATGTATTTGGCGGGGAGACCTATAGATGTATGTTGCGGGGATACCTATATATGTTTGTGGTGGGGATACCTATATATGTATGTGGCGGGGAGACCTATAGATGTATGTGGTGGGGATACCTATATATGTATGTGATGGGGATACCTATATATGTATGTGGCGGGGAGACATATAGATGTGTGTGGCGGGGTTACCTATAGATGTATGTGGCGGGGATACCTATATATGTATGTGGTGGTGATACCTATAGATGCATGTGGTGGTGATACCTATATATGTATGTGGTGGGGAGACCTATAGATGTATGTGGCGGGGATACATATATATGTAAGTGGTGGGGATACCTATATATGTATGTGGAGGGGAGACCTATATATGTGTGGTGGTGGGGAGACCTATATATGTGTGTGATGAGGATACCTATATATGTATGTGGTGGGGATACCTATAGATGTGTGTGGTGGGGATACCTATATATGTATGTGGTGGGGATACCTATATCTATATATGTGTGTGGTGAGGATACCTATATATGTATGTGGTGGGGATACCTATATATGTGTGTGGCGGGGATACCTATATATGCATGTGGTGGGGATACCTATATATGTATTTGGCGGGGAGACCTATAGATGTATGTTGCGGGGAGACCTATAGATGTTTGTGGTGGGGATACCTATATATGTATGTGGCGGAGAGACCTATATATGTATGTGGTGGGGATACCTATATATGTATGTGATGGGGAGACCTATATATGTATGTGGCGGGGATACCTATATATGTATGTGGTGGTGATACCTATATATGTGTGTGGTGGTGATACCTATATATGTGTGTGGTGGGGATACCTATTTATGTGTGTGGTGGTGATACCTATAGATGTATGTGGTGGGGATACCTATATATGTATGTGGTGGGGATACCTATATATGTATGTGGTGGGGATAACTATATATGTATGTGGTGGGGATAACTATATATGTATTTGGCGGGGAGACCTATAGATGTATGTTGCGGGGATACCTATATATGTTTGTGGTGGGGATACCTATATATGTATGTGGCGGGGAGACCTATAGATGTATGTGGTGGGGATACCTATATATGTATGTGTTGGGGATACCTATATATGTATGTGGCGGGGAGACCTATAGATGTGTGTGGCGGGGTTACCTATAGATGTATGTGGTGGGGATACCTATATTTATATATGTATGTGGTGGGGATACCTATATGTGTGTGTGGTGGGGATACCTATATGTGTGTGTGCCGGTGATACCTATATATGTATGTGGTGGGGATACCTATATATGTATTTGGCGGGGAGACCTATAGATGTATGTTGCGGGGATACCTATATATGTTTGTGGTGGGGATACCTATATATGTATGTGGCGGGGAGACCTATAGATGTATGTGGTGGGGATACCTATATATGTATGTGATGGGGATACCTATATATGTATGTGGCGGGGAGACATATAGATGTGTGTGGCGGGGTTACCTATAGATGTATGTGGCGGGGATACCTATATATGTATGTGGTGGTGATACCTATAGATGCATGTGGTGGTGATACCTATATATGTATGTGGTGGGGAGACCTATAGATGTATGTGGCGGGGATACATATATATGTAAGTGGTGGGGATACCTATAGATGTATGTGGAGGGGAGACCTATATATGTGTGGTGGCGGGGAGACCTATATATGTGTGTGGTGAGGATACCTATATATGTATGTGGTGGGGATACCTATAGATGTGTGTGGTGGGGATACCTATATATGTATGTGGTGGGGATACCTATATCTATATATGTGTGTGGTGAGGATACCTATATATGTATGTGGTGGGGATACCTATATATGTGTGTGGCGGGGATACCTATATATGCATGTGGTGGGGATACCTATATATGTATTTGGCGGGGAGACCTATAGATGTATGTTGCGGGGAGACCTATAGATGTATGTGGTGGTGATACCTATATATGTATGTGGTGGGGATACCTATATAAGTATGTGGTGGTGATACCTATAGATGTCTGTGGCGGGGATACATATATATGTGTGTGGTGAGGATACCTATATATGTGTGTGGCGGGGATACCTATAAATTTGTGTGGTGGGGAGACCTATATATGTGTGTGGCGGGGATACCTATATAAGTATGTGGCGGGGATACCTATATATGTGTGTGGTGGGGAGACTTATATATGTGTGTGGTGGTGATACCTATATATGTATGTGGTGGGGATACATATAGATGTATGTCGTGGTGATACCTAAAGATGTATGTGGTGGTGATACCTATAGATGTATGTGGTGGGGATACCTATAGATGTATGTGGTGGCGATACCTATATATGTGTGTGGTGGGGATACCTATATATGTATGTGGTGGTGATACCTATATATGTGTGTGGTGGGGATACCTATTTATGTGTGTGGTGGTGATACCTATAGATGTATGTGGTGGTGATACCTATATATGTATGTGGTGGGGATACCTATATATGTATGTGGTGGGGATAACTATATATGTATTTGGCGGGGAGACCTATAGATGTATGTTGCGGGGATACCTATATATGTTTGTGGTGGGGATACCTATATATGTATGTGGCGGGGAGACATATAGATGTGTGTGGCGGGGTTACCTATAGATGTATGTGGTGGGGATACCTATATTTATATATGTGTGTGGTGAGGATACCTATATATGTATGTGGTGGGGATACCTATATGTGTGTGTGCCGGGGATACCTATATATGTATGTGGTGGGGATACCTATATATGTATTTGGCGGGGAGACCTATAGATGTATGTTGCGGGGATACCTATATATGTTTGTGGTGGGGATACCTATATATGTATGTGGCGGGGAGACCTATAGATGTATGTGGTGGGGATACCTATATATGTATGTGATGGGGATACCTATATATGTATGTGGCGGGGAGACATATAGATGTGTGTGGCGGGGTTACCTATAGATGTATGTGGCGGGGATACCTATATATGTATGTGGTGGTGATACCTATAGATGCATGTGGTGGTGATACCTATATATGTATGTGGTGGGGAGACCTATAGATGTATGTGGCGGGGATACATATATATGTAAGTGGTGGGGATACCTATATATGTATGTGGAGGGGAGACCTATATATGTGTGGTGGTGGGGAGACCTATATATGTGTGTGATGAGGATACCTATATATGTATGTGGTGGGGATACCTATAGATGTGTGTGGTGGGGATACCTATATATGTATGTGGTGGGGATACCTATATCTATATATGTGTGTGGTGAGGATACCTATATATGTATGTGGTGGGGATACCTATATATGTGTGTGGCGGGGATACCTATATATGCATGTGGTGGGGATACCTATATATGTATTTGGCGGGGAGACCTATAGATGTATGTTGCGGGGAGACCTATAGATGTTTGTGGTGGGGATACCTATATATGTATGTGGCGGAGAGACCTATATATGTATGTGGTGGGGATACCTATATATGTATGTGATGGGGATACCTATATATGTACGTGGTGGGGAGACCTATAGATGTATGTGGCGGGGATACCTATATGTGTGTGTGGCGGGGTTACCTATAGATGTATGTGGCGGGGATACCTATATATGTATGTGGTGGTGATACCTATAGATGCATGTGGTGGTGATACCTATAAATGTATGTGGTGGGGGAGACCTATAGATGTATGTGGCGGGGATACCTATATATGTGAGTGGTGGGGAGACTTATATATGTGTGTGGTGGTGATTCCTATATATGTACGTGGTGGGGATACCTATAGATGTATGTGGTGGTGATAACTATAGATGTATGTGGTGGGGATACCTATATATGTATGTGGTGGGGATACCTATATATGTGTGTGGTGAGGATACCTATATATGTATGTGGTGGGGATACCTATATATGTGTGTTGTGGGGATACCTATATATGTATGTGGTGGGGATACCTATATATGTATTTGGCGGGGAGACCTATAGATATATGTGGCGGGGATACCTATATATGTTTGTGGTGGGGATACCTATATATGTGTGTGCCGGGGAGACCTATAGATGTATGTGGTGGAGATTCCTATATATTTGTGTGGCGAGGATACCTATATATGTATGTGGTGGGGATACCTATATATGTATGTGGTGGGGATACCTATATATGTGTGTGGTGGTGATACCTATATATGTGTGTGGCGAAGATACCTATATATGTATGTGGTGGGGATACCTATATATGTGTGAGGCGGGGATACCTATATATGTATGTGGTGGGGACACTTATAGATGTGTGTGGTGGGGATACCTATATATGTATGTGGTGGGGATACCTATATATGTATGTGGTGGGGATACCTATATATGTATTTGGCGGGGAGACCTATAGATGTATGTTGCGGGGATACCTATATATGTTTGTGGTGGGGATACCTATATATGTATGTGGCGGGGAGACCTATAGATCTATGTGGTGGGGATACCTATATATGTATGTGATGGGGATACCTATATATGTATGTGGCGGGGAGACCTATAGATGTGTGTGGCGGGGTTACCTATAGATGTATGTGGCGGGGATACCTATATATGTATGTGGTGGTGATACCTATAGATGCATGTGGTGGTGATACCTATATATGTATGTGGTGGGGAGACCTATAGATGTATGTGGCGGGGATACATATATATGTGTGTGGTGGGGAGACTTATATATGTGTGTGGTGGTGAGACCTATATATGTATATGGTGGGGATACCTATAGATGTATGAGGTGGTGATACCTATAGATGTATGTGGTGGGGATACCTATATATGTATGTGGTGGGGATACCTATATATGTGTGTGGTGAGGATACCCATATATGTATGTGGTGGGGATACCTATATATGTGTGTGGCGAGGATACCTATATATGTTTGTGGTGGGGATACCTATATATGTATGTGCCGGGGAGACATATAGATGTATGTGGTGGGGATACCTATATATTTATGTGGTGTGGATACCTATATATGTATGTGGCGGGGAGACATATAGATGTATGTGGCGGGGATACCTATAGAACTATGTGGTGGGGATACCTATATATTTGTGTGGCGGGGATACCTATAGATGTATGTGGCGGGGATACCTATATTTGTATGTGGTGGTGATACATATAGATGTATGTGGTGGTGATACCTATATATGTATGTGGTGGGGAGACTTATAGATGTATGTGGCGGGGATACCTATATATGTTTGTGGTGGGGAGACTTATATATGTGTGTGGTGGTGATACCTATATATGTATGTGGTGGGGATACATATAGATGTATGTTGGGGTGATACATATATATGTATGTTGTGGTGATACCTATAGATGTATGTGGTGGGGATACCTATAGATGTATGTGGTGGGGATACCTATATATGTGTGGTGGGGTTAGCTATATATGGATGTGGTGGTGGTACCTATATATGTGTGTAGTGGGAATACCTATTTATGTGTGTGGTGGTGATACCTATATAGATGTATGTGGTGGTGATACCTAAATATGTATGTGGTGGGGATACCTATATATGTGTGTGGTGAGGATACCTATATATGTGTGTGGCGGGGATACCTATATATTTGTGTGGTGGGGAGACCTATATATGTGTGTGGCTGGGAGACCTATATATGTATGTGGCGGGAAGACCTATATATGTGTGTGGTGGTGATACCTATATATGTATGTGGTGGTGATACCTATATATGTATGTGGTGGGGATACCTATATATGTGTGTGGTGGGGTTACCTATATATGTATGTGGTGGTGATACCTATATATGTGTGTGGTGGTGATACCTATTTATGTGTATGGTAGTGATACCTAAAGATGTATGTGGTGGTGATACCTATATATGTATGTGGTAGGGATACCTAAATATGTATGTGGTGGGGATACCTATAGATGTCTGTGGCGGGGATACCTATATTTGTGTGTGGTGAGGATACCTATATATGTGTGTGGCGGGGATACCTATATATTTTTGTGGTGGGGAGACCAATATATGTGTGTGGCGGGGAGACCTATATATGTATATGGCGGGGATACCTATATATGTGTGCGGCGGGGAGACATATATGTATGTGGCGGCGAGACCTATATATGTGTGTGGCGGGGATACCTATATATGTTTGTGGCGGGGATACCTATATATGTGTGTGGCTGGGAGACCTATATATGTATGTGGCGTGGAGACCTAAATATGTGTGTGGTGGTGATACCTATAGATGTATGTGGTGGTGATACCTATATATGTATGTGGCGGGGATACCTATATATGTATGTGGTGGGGATACCTATAGATGTCTGTGGCGGATATACCTATATATGTGTGTGGTGAGGATACCTATATATGTGTGTGGCGGGGATACCTATAAATTTGTGTGGTGGGGAGACCTATATATGTGTGTGGCGGGGATACCTATATAAGTATGTGGCGGGGATACCTATATATGTGTGTGGTGGGGAGACTTATATATGTGTGTGGTGGTGATACCTATATATGTATGTGGTGGGGATACATATAGATGTATTTGGTGGTGATACCTAAAGATGTATGTGGTGGTGATACCTATAGATGTATGTGGTGGGGATACCTATAGATGTATGTGGTGGGGATACCTATATATGTGTGTGGTGGGGATACCTATATATGTATGTGGTGGTGATACCTATATATGTGTGTGGTGGGGATACCTATTTATGTGTGTGGTGGTGATACCTATAGATGTATGTGGTGGTGATACCTATATATGTATGTGGTGGGGATACCTATATATGTATGTGGTGGGGATAACTATATATGTATTTGGCGGGGAGACCTATAGATGTATGTTGCGGGGATACCTATATATGTTTGTGGTGGGGATACCTATATATGTATGTGGCGGGGAGACCTATATATGTATGTGGTGGGGATACCTATATATGTATGTGTTGGGGATACCTATATATGTTTGTGGTGGTGATACCTATATATGTATGTGGCGGGGAGACCTATATATGTATGTGGTGGGGATACCTATATATGTATGTGATGGGGATACCTATATATGTATGTGGTGGGGAGACCTATAGATGTATGTGGCGGGGATACCTATATGTGTGTGTGGCGGGGTTACCTATAGATGTATGTGGCGGGGATACCTATATATGTATGTGGTGGTGATACATATAGATGCATGTGGTGGTGATACCTATATCTGTATGTGGTGGGGAGACCTATAGATGTATGTGGCGGGGATACCTATATATGTGTGTGGTGAGGAGACTTATATATGTGTGTGGTGGTGATACCTATATATGTACGTGGTGGGGATACCTATAGATGTATGTGGTGGTGATACCTATAGATGTATGTGGTGGGGATACCTATATATGTATGTGGTGGGGATACCTATATATGTGTGTGGTGAGGATACCTATATATGTATGTGGTGGGGATACCTATATATGTGTGTGGTGGGGATACCTATATATGTATGTGGTGGGGATACCTATATATGTATTTGGCGGGGAGACCTATAGATGTATGTTGCGGAGATACCTATATATGTTTGTGGTGGGGATACCTATATATGTATGTGCCGGGGAGACCTATAGATGTATGTGGTGGAGATTCCTATATATTTGTGTGGCGAGGATACCTATATATGTATGTGGTGGGGATACCTATATATGTATGTGGTGGGGATACCTATATATGTGTGTGGTGGTGATACCTATATATGTGTGTGGCGAGGATACCTATATATGTATGTGGTGGGGATACCTATATATGTGTGTGGCGGGGATACCTATATATGTGTGTGGTGGGGTTACCTATATATGTATGTGGTGGTGATACCTATATATGTGTGTGGTAGTGATACCTATAGATGTATGTGGTGGTGATACCTATATATGTATGTGGTAGGGATACCTAAATATGTATGTGGTGGGGATACCTATAGATGTCTGTGGCGGGGATACCTATATTTGTGTGTGGTGAGGATACCTATATATGTGTGTGGCGGGGATACCTATATATTTGTGTGGTGGGGAGACCTATATATGTGTGTGGCGGGGAGACCTATATATGTATGTGGCGGGGATACCTATATATGTGTGCGGCGGGGAGACCTATATATGTATGTGGCGGGGAGACCTATATATGTGTGTGGCGGGGATACCTATATATGATTGTGGCGGGGATACCTATATATGTGTGTGGCTGGGAGACCTATATATGTATGTGGCGTGGAGACCTAAATATGTGTGTGGTGGTGATACCTATAGATGTATGTGGTGGTGATACCTATATATGTATGTGGCGGGGATACCTATATATGTATGTGGTGGGGATGCCTATAGATGTCTGTGGCGGATATACCTATATATGTGTGTGGTGAGGATACCTATATATGTGTGTGGCGGGGATACCTATAAATTTGTGTGGTGGGGAGACCTATATTTGTGTGTGGCGGGGATACCTATATATGTGTGTGGTGGGGAGACTTATATATGTGTGTGGTGGTGATACCTATATATGTATGTGGTGGGGATACATATAGATGTATGTGGTGGTGATACCTAAAGATGTATGTGGTGGTGATACCTATAGATGTATGTGGTGGGGATACCTATAGATGTATGTGGTGGGGATACCTATATATGTGTGTGGTGGGGATACCTATATATGTATGTGGTGGTGATACCTATATATGTGTGTGGTGGGGATACCTATTTATGTGTGTGGTGGTGATACCTATAGATGTAATTGGTGGTGATACCTATATATGTATGTGGTGGTGATACCTATATATGTATGTGGTGGGGGATAACTCTATATGTATTTGGCGGGGACACCTATAGATGTATGTTGCGGGGATACCTATATATGTTTGTGGTGGGGATACCTATATATGTATGTGGCGGGAGACCTATAGATGTATGTGGTGGGGATACCTATATATGTATGTGTTGGGGATACCTATATATGTTTGTGGTGGGGATACCTATATATGTATGTGGCGGGGAGACCTATATATGTATGTGGTGGTGATACCTATATATGTATGTGATGGGGATACCTATATATGTATGTGGTGGGGAGACCTATAGATGTATGTGGCGGGGATACCTATATGTGTGTGTGGCGGGGTTACCTATAGATGTATGTGGCGGGGATACCTATATATGTATGTGGTGGTGATACCTATAGATGCATGTGGTGGTGATACCTATATCTGTATGTGGTGGGGAGACCTATTGATGTATGTGGCGGGGATACCTATATATGTGTGTGGTGAGGAGACTTATATATGTGTGTGGTGGTGATACCTATATATGTACGTGGTGGGGATACATATAGATGTATATGGTGGTGATACCTATAGATGTATGTGGTGGGGATACCTATATATGTATGTGGTGGGGATACCTATATATGTGTGTGGTGAGGATACCTATATATGTATGTGGTGGGGATACCTATATATGTGTGTGGTGGGGATACCTATATATGTATGTGGTGGGGATACCTATATATGTATTTGGCGGGGAGACCTATAGATGTATGTTGCGGAGATACCTATATATGTTTGTGGTGGGGATACCTATATATGTATGTGCCGGGGAGACCTATAGATGTATTTGGTGGAGATTCCTATATATTTGTGTGGCGAGGATACCTATATATGTATGTTGTGGGGATACCTATATATGTATGTGGTGGGGATACCTATATATGTGTGTGTTGGTGATACCTATATATGTGTGTGGCGAGGATACCTATATATGTATGTGGTGGGGATACCTATATATGTGTGAGGCGGGGATACCTATATATGTATGTGGTGGGGATACTTATAGATGTGTGTGTTGGGGATACCTATATATGTATGTGGTGGGGATACCTATATCTATATATGTGTGTGGTGACGATACCTATATATGTATGTGGTGGGGATACCTATATGTGTGTGTGGCGGGGATACCTATATATGTATGTGGTGGGGATACCTATGTATGTATTTGGCGGGGAGACCTATAGATGTATGTTGCGGGGATACCTATATATGTTTGTGGTGGGGATACCTATATATGTATGTGGCGGGGACACCTATATATGTATGTGGCGGGGATACCTATATATGTATGTGATGGGGATACCTATATATGTATGTGGCGGGTAGACATATAGATGTGTGTGGCGGGTTTACCTATATATGTATGTGGCGGGGATACCTATATATGTATGTGGTGGTGATACCTATAGATGCATGTGGTGGTGATACCTATATATGTATGTGGTGGGGAAACCTATAGATGTATGTGGCGGGGATACATATATATGTAAGTGGTGGGGATACCTATAGATGTATGTGGAGGGGAGACCTATATATGTTTGGTGGTGGGGAGACCTATATATGTGTGTGGTGAGGATACCTATATATGTATGTGGTGGGGATACCTATAGATGTGTGTGGTGGTGATACCTATATATGTATGTGGTGGGGATACCTATATCTATATATGTGTGTGGTGAGGATACCTATATATGTATGTGGTGGGGATACCTATATATGTGTGTGGCGGGGATACCTATATATGCATGTGGTGGGGATACCTATATATGTATTTGGCGGGGAGACCTATAGATGTATGTTGCGGGGAGACCTACAGATGTTTGTGGTGGGGATACCTATATATGTATGTGGCGGAGAGACCTATATATGTATGTGGTGGGGATACCTATATATGTATGTGATGGGGATACCTATATATGTATGTGGTGGGGAGACCTATAGATGTATGTGGCGGGGATACCTATATGTGTGTGTGGCGGGGTTACCTATAGATGTATGTGGCGGGGATACCTATATATGTATGTGGTGGTGATACCTATATATGTATTTGGCGGGGAGACCTATAGATGTATGTGGCGGAGATACCTATATATGTTTGTGGTGGGGATACCTATATATGTATGTGCCGGGGAGACCTATAGATGTATGTGGTGGAGATTCCTATATATTTGTGTGGCGAGGATACCTATATATGTATGTGGTGGGGATACCTATATATGTATGTGGTGGGGATACCTATATATGTGTGTGGTGGTGATACCTATATATGTGTGTGGCGAGGATACCTATATATATATGTAGTGGGGATACCTATATATGTGTGTGGCGGGGATACCTATATAATTATGTATGTGGTGGGGATACTTATAGATGTGTGTGTTGGGGATACCTATATATGTATGTGGTGGGGATACCTATATCTATATATGTGTGTGGTGAGGATACCTATATATGTATGTGGTGGGGATACCTATATGTGTGTGTGGCGGGGATACCTATATATGTATGTGGTGGGGATACCTATATATGTATTTGGCGGGGAGACCTATAGATGTATGTTGCGGGGATACCTATATATGTTTGTGGTGGGAATACCTATATATGTATGTGGCGGGGAGACCTATTGATGTATGTGGTGGGGATACCTATATATGTATGTGATGGGGATACCTATATATGTATGTGGCGGGGAGACATATAGATGTGTGTGACGGGGTTACCTATAGATGTATGTGGCGGAGATACCTATATATGTATGTGGTGGTGATACCTATAGATGCATGTGGTGGTGATACCTATATATGTATATGGTGGGGAGACCTATATATGTGTGTGGTGAGGATACCTATATATGTATGTGGTGGGGATACCTATAGATGTGTGTGGTGGGGATACCTATATATGTATGTGGTGGGGATACCTATATCTATATATGTGTGTGGTGAGGATACCTATATATGTATGTGGTGGGGATACCTATATATGTGTGTGGCGGGATACCTATATATGCATGTGGTGGGGATACCTATATATGTATTTGGCGGGGAGACCTATAGATGTATGTTGCGGGGAGACCTATAGATGTTTGTGGTGGGGATACCTATATATGTATGTGGCGGAGAGACCTATATATGTATGTGGTGGGGATAGCTATATATGTATGTGATGGGGATACCTATATATGTATGTGGTGGGGAGACCTATAGATGTATGTGGCGGGGATACCTATATCTGTGTGTGGCGGGGTTACCTATAGATGTATGTGGCGGGGATACCTATATATGTAGGTGGTGGTGATACCTATAGATGCATGTGGTGGTGATACCTATATATGTATGTGGTGGGGAGACCTATAGATGTATGTGGCGGGGATACCTATATATGTGTGTGGTGGGGAGACTTATATATGTGTGTGGTGGTGATACCTATATATGTACGTGGTGGGGATACCTATAGATGTATGTGGTGGTGATACCTATAGATGTATGTGGTGGGGATACCTATATATGTATGTGGTGGGGATACCTATATATGTGAGTGGTGAGGATACCTATATATGTATGTGGTGGGGATACCTATATATGTGTGTTGTGGGGATACCTATATATGTATGTGGTGGGGATACCTATATATGTATGTGGTGGGGATACCTATATATGTGTGTGGTGGTGATACCTATATATGTGTGTGGCGAGGATACCTATATATGTATGTGGTGGGGATACATATATATGTGTGTGGCGGGGATACCTATATATGTATGTGGTGGGGACACTTATAGATGTGTGTGGTGGGGATACCTATATATGTATGTGGTGGGGATACCTATATCTATATATGTGTGTGGTGAGGATACCTATATATGTATGTGGTGGGGATACCTATATATGTGTGTGGCGGGGATACCTATATATGTATGTGGTGGGGATACCTATATATGTATTTGGCGGGGAGACCTATAGATGTATGTTGCGGGGATACCTATATATGTTTGTGGTGGGGATACCTATATATGTATGTGGCGGGGAGACCTACAGATCTATGTGGTGGGGATACCTATATATGTATGTGATGGGGATACCTATATATGTATGTGGCGGGGAGACCTATAGATGTGTGTGGCGGGGTTACCTATAGATGTATGTGGCGGGGATACCTATATATGTATGTGGTGGTGATACCTATAGATGCATGTGGTGGTGATACCTATATATGTATGTGGTGGGGAGACCTATAGATGTATGTGGCGGGGATACATATATATGTGTGTGGTGGGGAGACTTATATATGTGTGTGGTGGTGAGACCTATATATGTATATGGTGGGGATACCTATATATGTATGTGGTGGTGATACCTATATATGTATGTGGTGGGGATACCTATATATGTGAGTGGTGAGGATACCTATATATGTATGTGGTGGGGATACCTATATATGTGTGTTGTGGGGATACCTATATATGTATGTGGTGGGGATACCTATATATGTATTTGGCGGGGAGACCTATAGATGTATGTGGCGGGGATACCTATATATGTTTGTGGTGGGGATACCTATATATGTATGTGCCGGGGAGACCTATAGATGCATGTGGTGGAGATTCCTATATACTTGTGTGGCGAGGATACCTATATATGTATGTGGTGGGGATACCTATATATGTATGTGGTGGGGATACCTATATATGTGTGTGGTGGTGATACCTATATATGTGTGTGGCGAGGATACCTATATATGTATGTGGTGGTGATACCTATAGATGCATGTGGTGGTGATACCTATATATGTATGTGGTGGGGAGACCTATAGATGTATGTGGCGGGGATACATATATATGTGTGTGGTGGGGAGACTTATATATGTGTGTGGTGGTGAGACCTATATATGTATATGGTGGGGATACCTATATATGTATGTGGTGGTGATACCTATAGATGTATGTGGTGGGGATACCTATATAAGTATGTGGTGGGGATACCTATATACGTGTGTGGTGAGGATACCCATATATGTATGTGGTGGGGATACCTATATATGTGTGTGGTGGGGATACCTATATATGTATGTGGTGGGGATACCTATATATGTATTTGGCGGGGAGACCTATATATGTATGTGGCGAGGATACCTATATATGTTTGTGGTGGGGATACATATATATGTATGTGCCGGGGAGACCTATAGATGTATGTGGTGGGGATACCTATATATTTATGTGCTGTGGATACCTATATATGTATGTGGCGGGGAGACATATAGATGTATGTGGCGGGGATACCTATAGAACTATGTGGTGGGGATACCTATATATTTGTGTGGCGGGGATACCTATAGATGTATGTGGCGGGGATACCTATATGTGTATGTGGTTGTGATACATATAGATGTATGTGGTGGTGATACCTATATATGTATGTGGTGGGGAGACTTATAGATGTACTAGTATGTGGCGGGGATACCTATATATGTGTGTGGTGGGGAGACTTATATATGTGTGTGGTGGTGATACCTATATATGTATGTGGTGGGGATACATATAGATGTATGTTGGGGTGATCCATATATATGTATGTTGTGGTGATACCTATAGATGTATGTGGTGGGGATACCTATAGATGTATGTGGTGGTGATACCTATATATGTGTGTGGCGAGGATACCTATATATGTATGTGGTGGGGATACCTATATATGTGTGTGGCGGGGATACCTATATATGTATGTGGTGGGGACACTTATAGATATGTGTGGTGGGGATACCTATATATGTATGTGGTGGGGATACCTATATCTATATATGTGTGTGGTGAGGATACCTATATATGTATGTGGTGGGGATACCTATATATGTGTGGGGCGGGGATACCTATATATGTATGTGGTGGGGATACCTATATATGTATTTGGCGGGGAGACCTATAGATGTATGTTGCGGGGATACCTATATATGTTTGTGGTGGGGATACCTATATATGTATGTGGCGGGGAGACCTATAGATCTATGTGGTGGGGATACCTATATATGTATGTGATGGGGATACCTATATATGTATGTGGCGGGGAGACCTATAGATGTGTGTGGCGGGGTTACCTATAGATGTATGTGGCGGGGATACCTATATATGTATGTGGTGGTGATACCTATAGATGCATGTGGTGGTGATACCTATATATGTATGTGGTGGGGAGACCTATAGATGTATGTGGCGGGGATACATATATATGTGTGTGGTGGGGAGACTTATATATGTGTGTGGTGGTGAGACCTATATATGTATATGGTGGGGATACCTATAGATGTATGTGGTGGTGATACCTATAGATGTATGTGGTGGGGATACCTATATATGTATGTGGTGGGGATACCTATATACGTGTGTGGTGAGGATACCCATATATGTATGTGGTGGGGATACCTATATATGTGTGTGGTGGGGATACCTATATATGTATGTGGTGGGGATACCTATATATGTATTTGGCGGGGAGACCTATATATGTATGTGGCGAGGATACCTATATATGTTTGTGGTGGGGATACCTATATATGTATGTGCCGGGGAGACCTATAGATGTATGTGGTGGGGATACCTATATATTTATGTGCTGTGGATACCTATATATGTATGTGGCGGGGAGACATATAGATGTATGTTGCGGGGATACCTATAGAACTATGTGGTGGGGATACCTATATATTTGTGTGGCGGGGATACCTATAGATGTATGTGGCGGGGATACCTATATGTGTATGTGGTTGTGATACATATAGATGTATGTGGTGGTGATACCTATATATGTATGTGGTGGGGAGACTTATAGATGTATGTGGCGGGGATACCTATATATGTGTGTGGTGGGGAGACTTATATATGTGTGTGGTGGTGATACCTATATATGTATGTGGTGGGGATACATATAGATGTATGTTGGGGTGATACATATATATGTATGTTGTGGTGATACCTATAGATGTATGTGGTGGGGATACCAATAGATGTATGTGGTGGGGATACCTATATATGTGTGGTGGGGTTAGCTATATATGGATGTTGTGGTGATACCTATATATGTGTGTAGTGGGAATACCTATTTATGTGTGTGGTGGTGATACCTATAGATGTATGTGGTGGTGATACCTAAATATGTATGTGGTGGGGATACCTATATATGAGTGTGGTGAGGATACCTATATATGTGTGTGGCGGGGATACCTATATATTTTTGTGGTGGGGAGACCTATATATGTGTGTGGCGGGGATACCTATATATGTATGTGTCGGGGATACCTATATATATGTGCGGCGGGGAGACCTATATATGTATGTGGCGGGGATGCCTATATATGTGTGTGGCGGGGATACCTATATATGATTGTGGCGGGGATACCTATATATGTGTGTGGCTGGGAGACCTATATATGTATGTGGCGGGGAGACCTATATATGTGTGTGGTGGTGATACCTATATATGTATGTGGTGGTGATACCTATATATGTATGTGGTGGGGATACCTATATATGTATGTGGTGGGGATGCCTATAGATTTCTGTGGCGGGGATACCTATATATGTGTGTGGTGAGGATACCTATATATGTGTGTGGCGGGGATACCTATAAATTTGTGTGGTGGGGAGACCTATATATGTGTGTGGCGGGGATACCTATTTAAGTATGTGGCGGGGATACCTATATATGTGTGTGGTGGGGAGACTTATATATGTGTGTGGTGGTGATACCTATATATGTATGTGGTGGGGATACATATAGATGTATGTCGTGGTGATACCTAAAGATGTATGTGGTGGTGATACCTATAGATGTATGTGGTGGGGATACCTATAGATGTATGTGGTGGGGATACCTATATATGTGTGTGGTGGGGATACCTATATATGTATGTGGTGGTGATACCTATATATGTGTGTGGTGGGGATACCTATTTATGTGTGTGGTGGTGATACCTATAGATGTATGTGGTGGTGATACCTATATATGTATGTGGTGGGGATACCTATATATGTATGTGGTGGGGATAACTATATATGTATTTGGCGGGGAGACCTATAGATGTATGTTGCGGGGATACCTATATATGTTTGTGGTGGGGATACCTATATATGTATGTGGCGGGGAGACATATATATGTGTGTGGCGGGGTTACCTATAGATGTATGGGGTGGGGATACCTATATTTATATATGTGTGTGGTGAGGATACCTATATATGTATGTGGTGGGGATACCTATATGTGTGTGTGGCGGGGATACCTATATATGTATGTGGTGGGGATACCTATATATGTATTTGGCGGGGAGACCTATAGATGTATGTTGCGGGGATACCTATATATGTTTGTGGTGGGGATACCTATATATGTATGTGGCGGGGAGACCTATAGATGTATGTGGTGGGGATACCTATATATGTATGTGATGGGGATACCTATATATGTATGTGGCGGGGAGACATATAGATGTGTGTGGCGGGGTTACCTATAGATGTATGTGGCGGGGATACCTATATATGTATGTGGTGGTGATACCTATAGATGCATGTGGTGGTGATACCTATATATGTATGTGGTGGGGAGACCTATAGATGTATGTGGCGGGGATACATATATATGTAAGTGGTGGGGATACCTATATATGTATGTGGAGGGGAGACCTATATATGTGTGGTGGTGGGGAGACCTATATATGTGTGTGATGAGAATACCTATATATGTATGTGGTGGGGATACCTATAGATGTGTGTGGTGGGGATACCTATATATGTATGTGGTGGGGATACCTATATCTATATATGTGTGTGGTGAGGATACCTATATATGTATGTGGTGGGGATACCTATATATGTGTGTGGCGGGGATACCTATATATGCATGTGGTGGGGATACCTATATATGTATTTGGCGGGGAGACCTATAGATGTATGTTGCGGGGAGACCTATAGATGTTTGTGGTGGGGATACCTATATATGTATGTGGCGGAGAGACCTATATATGTATGTGGTGGAGATACCTATATATGTATGTGATGGGGAGACCTATATATGTATGTGGCGGGGATACCTATATATGTATGTGGTGGTGATACCTATATATGTGTGTGGTGGTGATACCTATATATGTGTGTGGTGGGGATACCTATTTATGTGTGTGGTGGTGATACCTATAGATGTATGTGGTGGGGATACCTATATATGTATGTGGTGGGGATACCTATATATGTATGTGGTGGGGATAACTATATATGTATGTGGTGGGGATAACTATATATGTATTTGGCGGGGAGACCTATAGATGTATGTTGCGGGGATACCTATATATGTTTGTGGTGGGGATACCTATATATGTATGTGGCGGGGAGACCTATAGATGTATGTGGTGGGGATACCTATATATGTATGTGTTGGGGATACCTATATATGTATGTGGCGGGGAGACCTATAGATGTGTGTGGCGGGGTTACCTATAGATGTATGTGGTGGGGATACCTATATTTATATATGTATGTGGTGGGGATACCTATATGGGTGTGTGGTGGGGATACCTATATGTGTGTGTGCCGGTGATACCTATATATGTATGTGGTGGGGATACCTATATATGTATTTGGCGGGGAGACCTATAGATGTATGTTGCGGGGATACCTATATATGTTTGTGGTGGGGATACCTATATATGTATGTGGCGGGGAGACCTATAGATGTATGTGGTGGGGATACCTATATATGTATGTGATCGGGATACCTATTTATGTATGTGGCGGGGAGACATATAGATGTGTGTGGCGGGGTTACCTATAGATGTATGTGGCGGGGATACCTATATATGTATGTGGTGGTGATACCTATAGATGCATGTGGTGGTGATACCTATATATGTATGTGGTGGGGAGACCTATAGATGTATGTGGCGGGGATACATATATATGTAAGTGGTGGGGATACCTATAGATGTATGTGGAGGGGAGACCTATATATGTGTGGTGGCGGGGAGACCTATATATGTGTGTGGTGAGGATACCTATATATGTATGTGGTGGGGATACCTATAGATGTGTGTGGTGGGGATACCTATATATGTATGTGGTGGGGATACCTATATCTATATATGTGTGTGGTGAGGATACCTATATATGTATGTGGTGGGGATACCTATATATGTGTGTGGCGGGGATACCTATATATGCATGTGGTGGGGATACCTATATATGTATTTGGCGGGGAGACCTATAGATGTATGTTGCGGGGAGACCTGTAGATGTATGTGGTGGTGATACCTATATATGTATGTGGTGGGGATACCTATATAAGTATGTGGTGGTGATACCTATAGATGTCTGTGGCGGGGATACATATATATGTGTGTGGTGAGGATACCTATATATGTGTGTGGCGGGGATACCTATAAATTTGTGTGGTGGGGAGACCTATATATGTGTGTGGCGGGGATACCTATATAAGTATGTGGCGGGGATACCTATATATGTGTGTGGTGGGGAGACTTATATATGTGTGTGGTGGTGATACCTATATATGTATGTGGTGGGGATACATATAGATGTATGTCGTGGTGATACCTAAAGATGTATGTGGTGGTGATACCTATATATGTATGTGGTGGGGATACCTATAGATGTATGTGGTGGCGATACCTATATATGTGTGTGGTGGGGATACCTATATATGTATGTGGTGGTGATACCTATATATGTGTGTGGTGGGGATACCTATTTATGTGTGTGGTGGTGATACCTATAGATGTATGTGGTGGTGATACCTATATATGTATGTGGTGGGGATACCTATATATGTATGTGGTGGGGATAACTATATATGTATTTGGCGGGGAGACCTATAGATGTATGTTGCGGGGATACCTATATATGTTTGTGGTGGGGATACCTATATATGTATGTGGCGGGGAGACATATAGATGTGTGTGGCGGGGTTACCTATAGATGTATGTGGTGGGGATACCTATATTTATATATGTGTGTGGTGAGGATACCTATATATGTATGTGGTGGGGATACCTATATGTGTGTGTGCCGGGGATACATATATATGTATGTGGTGGGGATACCTATATATGTATTTGGCGGGGAGACCTATAGATGTATGTTGCGGGGATACCTATATATGTTTGTGGTGGGGATACCTATATATGTATGTGGCGGGGAGACCTATAGATGTATGTGGTGGGGATACCTATATATGTATGTGATGGGGATACCTATATATGTATGTGGCGGGGAGACATATAGATGTGTGTGGCGGGGTTACCTATAGATGTATGTGGCGGGGATACCTATATATGTATGTGGTGGTGATACCTATAGATGCATGTGGTGGTGATACCTATATATGTATGTGGTGGGGAGACCTATAGATGTATGTGGCGGGGATACATATATATGTAAGTGGTGGGGATACCTATATATGTATGTGGAGGGGAGACCTATATATGTGTGGTGGTGGGGAGACCTATATATGTGTGTGATGAGGATACCTATATATGTATGTGGTGGGGATACCTATAGATGTGTGTGGTGGGGATACCTATATATGTATGTGGTGGGGATACCTATATCTATATATGTGTGTGGTGAGGATACCTATATATGTATGTGGTGGGGATACCTATATATGTGTGTGGCGGGGATACCTATATATGCATGTGGTGGGGATACCTATATATGTATTTGGCGGGGAGACCTATAGATGTATGTTGCGGGGAGACCTATAGATGTTTGTGGTGGGGATACCTATATATGTATGTGGCGGAGAGACCTATATATGTATGTGGTGGGGATACCTATATATGTATGTGATGGGGATACCTATATATGTACGTGGTGGGAGACCTATAGATGTATGTGGCGGGGATACCTATATGTGTGTGTGGCGGGGTTACCTATAGATGTATGTGGCGGGGATACCTATATATGTATGTGGTGGTGATACCTATAGATGCATGTGGTGGTGATACCTATAAATGTATGTGGTGGGGAGACCTATAGATGTATGTGGCGGGGATACCTATATATGTGAGTGGTGGGGAGACTTATATATGTGTGTGGCGGGGATACCTATATATGTACGTGGTGGGGATACCTATAGATGTATGTGGTGGTGATAACTATAGATGTATGTGGTGGGGATACCTATAGATGTATGTGGTGGTGATAACTATATATGTATGTGGTGGGGATACCTATATATGTATGTGGTGGGGATACCTATATATGTGTGTGGTGAGGATACCTATATATGTATGTGGTGGGGATACCTATATATGTGTGTTGTGGGGATACCTATATATGTATGTGGTGGGGATACCTATATATGTATTTGGCGGGGAGACCTATAGATATATGTGGCGGGGATACCTATATATGTTTGTGGTGGGGATACCTATATATGTGTGTGCCGGGGAGACCTATAGATGTATGTGGTGGAGATTCCTATATATTTGTGTGGCGAGGATACCTATATATGTATGTGGTGGGGATACCTATATATGTATGTGGTGGGGATACCTATATATGTGTGTGGTGGTGATACCTATATATGTGTGTGGCGAAGATACCTATATATGTATGTGGTGGGGATACCTATATATGTGTGAGGCGGGGATACCTATATATGTATGTGGTGGGGACACTTATAGATGTGTGTGGTGGGGATACCTATATATGTATGTGGTGGGGATACCTATATATGTATGTGGTGGGGATACCTATATATGTATTTGGCGGGGAGACCTATAGATGTATGTTGCGGGGATACCTATATATGTTTGTGGTGGGGATACCTATATATGTATGTGGCGGGGAGACCTATAGATCTATGTGGTGGGGATACCTATATATGTATGTGATGGGGATACCTATATATGTATGTGGCGGGGAGACCTATAGATGTGTGTGGCGGGGTTACCTATAGATGTATGTGGCGGGGATACCTATATATGTATGTGGTGGTGATACCTATAGATGCATGTGGTGGTGATACCTATATATGTATGTGGTGGGGAGACCTATAGATGTATGTGGCGGGGATACATATATATGTGTGTGGTGGGGAGACTTATATATGTGTGTGGTGGTGAGACCTATATATGTATATGGTGGGGATACCTATAGATGTATGAGGTGGTGATACCTATAGATGTATGTGGTGGGGATACCTATATATGTATGTGGTGGGGATACCTATATATGTGTGTGGTGAGGATACCCATATATGTATGTGGTGGGGATACCTATATATGTGTGTGGCGAGGATACCTATATATGTTTGTGGTGGGGATACCTATATATGTATGTGCCGGGGAGACATATAGATGTATGTGGTGGGGATACCTATATATTTATGTGGTGTGGATACCTATATATGTATGTGGCGGGGAGACATATAGATGTATGTGGCGGGGATACCTATAGAACTATGTGGTGGGGATACCTATATATTTGTGTGGCGGGGATACCTATAGATGTATGTGGCGGGGATACCTATATTTGTATGTGGTGGTGATACATATAGATGTATGTGGTGGTGATACCTATATATGTATGTGGTGGGGAGACTTATAGATGTATGTGGCGGGGATACCTATATATGTTTGTGGTGGGGAGACTTATATATGTGTGTGGTGGTGATACCTATATATGTATGTGGTGGGGATACATATAGATGTATGTTGGGGTGATACATATATATGTCTGTTGTGGTGATACCTATAGATGTATGTGGTGGGGATACCTATAGATGTATGTGGTGGGGATACCTATATATGTGTGGTGGGGTTAGCTATATATGGATGTGGTGGTGGTACCTATATATGTGTGTAGTGGGAATACCTATTTATGTGTGTGGTGGTGATACCTATATAGATGTATGTGGTGGTGATACCTAAATATGTATGTGGTGGGGATACCTATATATGTGTGTGGTGAGGATACCTATATATGTGTGTGGCGGGGATACCTATATATTTGTGTGGTGGGGAGACCTATATATGTGTGTGGCTGGGAGACCTATATATGTATGTGGCGGGAAGACCTATATATGTGTGTGGTGGTGATACCTATATATGTATGTGGTGGTGATACCTATATATGTATGTGGTGGGGATACCTATATATGTGTGTGGTGGGGTTACCTATATATGTATGTGGTGGTGATACCTATATATGTGTGTGGTGGTGATACCTATTTATGTGTATGGTAGTGATACCTAAAGATGTATGTGGTGGTGATACCTATATATGTATGTGGTAGGGATACCTAAATATGTATGTGGTGGGGATACCTATAGATGTCTGTGGCGGGGATACCTATATTTGTGTGTGGTGAGGATACCTATATATGTGTGTGGCGGGGATACCTATATATTTTTGTGGTGGGGAGACCAATATATGTGTGTGGCGGGGAGACCTATATATGTATATGGCGGGGATACCTATATATGTGTGCGGCGGGGAGACATATATGTATGTGGCGGCGAGACCTATATATGTGTGTGGCGGGGATACCTATATATGTTTGTGGCGGGGATACCTATATATGTGTGTGGCTGGGAGACCTATATATGTATGTGGCGTGGAGACCTAAATATGTGTGTGGTGGTGATACCTATAGATGTATGTGGTGGTGATACCTATATATGTATGTGGCGGGGATACCTATATATGTATGTGGTGGGGATACCTATAGATGTCTGTGGCGGATATACCTATATATGTGTGTGGTGAGGATACCTATATATGTGTGTGGCGGGGATACCTATAAATTTGTGTGGTGGGGAGACCTATATATGTGTGTGGCGGGGATACCTATATAAGTATGTGGCGGGGATACCTATATATGTGTGTGGTGGGGAGACTTATATATGTGTGTGGTGGTGATACCTATATATGTATGTGGTGGGGATACATATAGATGTATTTGGTGGTGATACCTAAAGATGTATGTGGTGGTGATACCTATAGATGTATGTGGTGGGGATACCTATAGATGTATGTGGTGGGGATACCTATATATGTGTGTGGTGGGGATACCTATATATGTATGTGGTGGTGATACCTATATATGTGTGTGGTGGGGATACCTATTTATGTGTGTGGTGGTGATACCTATAGATGTATGTGGTGGTGATACCTATATATGTATGTGGTGGGGATACCTATATATGTATGTGGTGGGGATAACTATATATGTATTTGGCGGGGAGACCTATAGATGTATGTTGCGGGGATACCTATATATGTTTGTGGTGGGGATACCTATATATGTATGTGGCGGGGAGACCTATATATGTATGTGGTGGGGATACCTATATATGTATGTGTTGGGGATACCTATATATGTTTGTGGTGGTGATACCTATATATGTATGTGGCGGGGAGACCTATATATGTATGTGGTGGGGATACCTATATATGTATGTGATGGGGATACCTATATATGTATGTGGTGGGGAGACCTATAGATGTATGTGGCGGGGATACCTATATGTGTATGTGGCGGGGTTACCTATAGATGTATGTGGCGGGGATACCTATATATGTATGTGGTGGTGATACCTATAGATGCATGTGGTGGTGATACCTATATCTGTATGTGGTGGGGAGACCTATAGATGTATGTGGCGGGGATACCTATATATGTGTGTGGTGAGGAGACTTATATATGTGTGTGGTGGTGATACCTATATATGTACGTGGTGGGGATACCTATAGATGTATGTGGTGGTGATACCTATAGATGTATGTGGTGGGGATACCTATATATGTATGTGGTGGGGATACCTATATATGTGTGTGGTGAGAATACCTATATATGTATGTGGTGGGGATACCTATATATGTGTGTGGTGGGGATACCTATATATGTATGTGGTGGGGATACCTATATATGTATTTGGCGGGGAGACCTATAGATGTATGTTGCGGAGATACCTATATATGTTTGTGGTGGGGATACCTATATATGTATGTGCCGGGGAGACCTATAGATGTATGTGGTGGAGATTCCTATATATTTGTGTGGCGAGGATACCTATATATGTATGTGGTGGGGATACCTATATATGTATGTGGTGGGGATACCTATATATGTGTGTGGTGGTGATACCTATATATGTGTGTGGCGAGGATACCTATATATGTATGTGGTGGGGATACCTATATATGTGTGTGGCGGGGATACCTATATATGTGTGTGGTGGGGGTTACCTATATATGTATGTGGTGGTGATACCTATATATGTGTGTGGTAGTGATACCTATAGATGTATGTGGTGGTGATACCTATATATGTATGTGGTAGGGATACCTAAATATGTATGTGGTGGGGATACCTATAGATGTCTGTGGCGGGGATACCTATATTTGTGTGTGGTGAGGATACCTATATATGTGTGTGGCGGGGATACCTATATATTTGTGTGGTGGGGAGACCTATATATGTGTGTGGCGGGGAGACCTATATATGTATGTGGCGGGGATACCTATATATGTGTGCGGCGGGGAGACCTATATATGTATGTGGCGGGGAGACCTATATATGTGTGTGGCGGGGATACCTATATATGATTGTGGCGGGGATACCTATATATGTGTGTGGCTGGGAGACCTATATATGTATGTGGCGTGGAGACCTAAATATGTGTGTGGTGGTGATACCTATAGATGTATGTGGTGGTGATACCTATATATGTATGTGGCGGGGATACCTATATATGTATGTGGTGGGGATGACTATAGATGTCTGTGGCGGATATACCTATATATGTGTGTGGTGAGGATACCTATATATGTGTGTGGCGGGGATACCTATAAATTTGTGTGGTGGGGAGACCTATATTTGTGTGTGGCGGGGATACCTATATATGTGTGTGGTGGGGGAGACTTATATATGTGTGTGGTGGTGATACCTATATATGTATGTGGTGGGGATACATATAGATGTATGTGGTGGTGATACCTAAAGATGTATGTGGTGGTGATACCTATAGATGTATGTGGTGGGGATACCTATAGATGTATGTGGTGGGGATACCTATATATGTGTGTGGTGGGGATACCTATATATGTATGTGGTGGTGATACCTATATATGTGTGTGGTGGGGATACCTATTTATGTGTGTGGTGGTGATACCTATAGATGTAATTGGTGGTGATACCTATATATGTATGTGGTGGTGATACCTATATATGTATGTGGTGGGGATAACTCTATAAGTATTTGGCGGGGACACCTATAGATGTATGTTGCGGGGATACCTATATATGTTTGTGGTGGGGATACCTATATATGTATGTGGCGGGAGACCTATAGATGTATGTGGTGGGGATACCTATATATGTATGTGTTGGGGATACCTATATATGTTTGTGGTGGGGATACCTATATATGTATGTGGCGGGGAGACCTATATATGTATGTGGTGGTGATACCTATATATGTATGTGATGGGGATACCTATATATGTATGTGGTGGGGAGACCTATAGATGTATGTGGCGGGGATACCTATATGTGTGTGTGGCGGGGTTACCTATAGATGTATGTGGCGGGGATACCTATATATGTATGTGGTGGTGATACCTATAGATGCATGTGGTGGTGATACCTATATCTGTATGTGGTGGGGAGACCTATAGATGTATGTGGCGGGGATACCTATATATGTGTGTGGTGAGGAGACTTATATATGTGTGTGGTGGTGATACCTATATATGTACGTGGTGCGGATACCTATAGATGTATATGGTGGTGATACCTATAGATGTATGTGGTGGGGATACCTATATATGTATGTGGTGGGGATACCTATATATGTGTGTGGTGAGGATACCTATATATGTATGTGGTGGGGATACCTATATATGTGTGTGGTGGGGATACCTATATATGTATGTGGTGGGGATACCTATATATGTATTTGGCGGGGAGACCTATAGATGTATGTTGCGGAGATACCTATATATGTTTGTGGTGGGGATACCTATATATGTATGTGCCGGGGAGACCTATAGATGTATTTGGTGGAGATTCCTATATATTTGTGTGGCGAGGATACCTATATATGTATGTTGTGGGGATACCTATATATGTATGTGGTGGGGATACCTATATATGTGTGTGGTGGTGATACCTATATATGTGTGTGGCGAGGATACCTATATATGTATGTGGTGGGGATACCTATATATGTGTGAGGCGGGGATACCTATATATGTATGTGGTGGGGATACTTATAGATGCATGTGGTGGTGATACCTATATCTGTATGTGGTGGGGAGACCTATAGATGTATGTGGCGGGGATACCTATATGTGTGTGTGGCGGGGTTACCTATAGATGTATGTGGCGGGGATACCTATATATGTATGTGGTGGTGATACCTATAGATGCATGTGGTGGTGATACCTATATCTGTATGTGGTGGGGAGACCTATAGATGTATGTGGCGGGGATACCTATATATGTGTGTGGTGAGGAGACTTATATATGTGTGTGGTGGTGATACCTATATATGTACGTGGTGGGGATACCTATAGATGTATGTGGTGGTGATACCTATAGATGTATGTGGTGGGGATACCTATATATGTATGTGGTGGGGATACCTATATATGTGTGTGGTGAGGATACCTATATATGTATGTGGTGGGGATACCTATATATGTGTGTGGTGGGGATACCTATATATGTATGTGGTTGGGATACCTATATATGTATTTGGCGGGGAGACCTATAGATGTATGTTGCGGAGATACCTATATATGTTTGTGGTGGGGATACCTATATATGTATGTGCCGGGGAGACCTATAGATGTATGTGGTGGAGATTCCTATATATTTGTGTGGCGAGGATACCTATATATGTATGTGGTGGGGATACCTATATATGTATGTGGTGGGGATACCTATATATGTGTGTGGTGGTGATACCTATATATGTGTGTGGCGAGGATACCTATATATGTATGTGGTGGGGATACCTATATATGTGTGTGGCGGGGATACCTATATATGTGTGTGGTGGGGTTACCTATATATGTATGTGGTGGTGATACCTATATATGTGTGTGGTAGTGATACCTATAGATGTATGTGGTGGTGATACCTATATATGTATGTGGTAGGGATACCTAAATATGTATGTGGTGGGGATACCTATAGATGTCTGTGGCGGGGATACCTATATTTGTGTGTGGTGAGGATACCTATATATGTGTGTGGCGGGGATACCTATATATTTGTGTGGTGGGGAGACCTATATATGTGTGTGGCGGGGAGACCTATATATGTATGTGGCGGGGATACCTATATATGTGTGCGGCGGGGAGACCTATATATGTATGTGGCGGGGAGACCTATATATGTGTGTGGCGGGGATACCTATATATGATTGTGGCGGGATACCTATATATGTGTGTGGCTGGGAGACCTATATATGTATGTGGCGTGGAGACCTAAATATGTGTGTGGTGGTGATACCTATAGATGTATGTGGTGGTGATACCTATATATGTATGTGGCGGGGATACCTATATATGTATGTGGTGGGGATGCCTATAGATGTCTGTGGCGGATATACCTATATATGTGTGTGGTGAGGATACCTATATATGTGTGTGGCGGGGATACCTATAAATTTGTGTGGTGGGGAGACCTATATTTGTGTGTGGCGGGGATACCTATATATGTGTGTGGTGGGGAGACTTATATATGTGTGTGGTGGTGATACCTATATATGTATGTGGTGGGGATACATATAGATGTATGTGGTGGTGATACCTAAAGATGTATGTGGTGGTGATACCTATAGATGTATGTGGTGGGGATACCTATAGATGTATGTGGTGGGGATACCTATATATGTGTGTGGTGGGGATACCTATATATGTATGTGGTGGTGATACCTATATATGTGTGTGGTGGGGATACCTATTTATGTGTGTGGTGGTGATACCTATAGATGTAATTGGTGGTGATACCTATATATGTATGTGGTGGTGATACCTATATATGTATGTGGTGGGGATAACTCTATATGTATTTGGCGGGGACACCTATAGATGTATGTTGCGGGGATACCTATATATGTTTGTGGTGGGGATACCTATATATGTATGTGGCGGGAGACCTATAGATGTATGTGGTGGGGATACCTATATATGTATGTGTTGGGGATACCTATATATGTTTGTGGTGGGGATACCTATATATGTATGTGGCGGGGAGACCTATATATGTATGTGGTGGTGATACCTATATATGTATGTGATGGGGATACCTATATATGTATGTGGTGGGGAGACCTATAGATGTATGTGGCGGGGATACCTATATGTGTGTGTGGCGGGGTTACCTATAGATGTATGTGGCGGGGATACCTATATATGTATGTGGTGGTGATACCTATAGATGCATGTGGTGGTGATACCTATATCTGTATGTGGTGGGGAGACCTATAGATGTATGTGGCGGGGATACCTATATATGTGTGTGGTGAGGAGACTTATATATGTGTGTGGTGGTGATACCTATATATGTACGTGGTGCGGATACCTATAGATGTATATGGTGGTGATACCTATAGATGTATGTGGTGGGGATACCTATATATGTATGTGGTGGGGATACCTATATATGTGTGTGGTGAGGATACCTATATATGTATGTGGTGGGGATACCTATATATGTGTGTGGTGGGGATACCTATATATGTATGTGGTGGGGATACCTATATATGTATTTGGCGGGGAGACCTATAGATGTATGTTGCGGAGATACCTATATATGTTTGTGGTGGGGATACCTATATATGTATGTGCCGGGGAGACCTATAGATGTATTTGGTGGAGATTCCTATATATTTGTGTGGCGAGGATACCTATATATGTATGTTGTGGGGATACCTATATATGTATGTGGTGGGGATACCTATATATGTGTGTGGTGGTGATACCTATATATGTGTGTGGCGAGGATACCTATATATGTATGTGGTGGGGATACCTATATATGTGTGAGGCGGGGATACCTATATATGTATGTGGTGGGGATACTTATAGATGTGTGTGTTGGGGATACCTATATATGTATGTGGTGTGGATACCTATATCTATATATGTGTGTGGTGACGATACCTATATATGTATGTGGTGGGGATACCTATATGTGTGTGTGGCGGGGATACCTATATATGTATGTGGTGGGGATACCTATGTATGTATTTGGCGGGGAGACCTATAGATGTATGTTGCGGGGATACCTATATATGTTTGTGGTGGGGATACCTATATATGTATGTGGCGGGGAGACCTATAGATGTATGTGGCGGGGATACCTATATATGTATGTGATGGGGATACCTATATATGTATGTGGCGGGTAGACATATAGATGTGTGTGGCGGGGTTACCTATATATGTATGTGGCGGGGATACCTATATATGTATGTGGTGGTGATACCTATAGATGCATGTGGTGGTGATACCTATATATGTATGTGGTGGGGAGACCTATAGATGTATGTGGCGGGGATACATATATATGTAAGTGGTGGGGATACCTATAGATGTATGTGGAGGGGAGACCTATATATGTTTGGTGGTGGGGAGACCTATATATGTGTGTGGTGAGGATACCTATATATGTATGTGGTGGGGATACCTATAGATGTGTGTGGTGGTGATACCTATATATGTATGTGGTGGGGATACCTATATCTATATATGTGTGTGGTGAGGATACCTATATATGTATGTGGTGGGGATACCTATATATGTGTGTGGCGGGGATACCTATATATGCATGTGGTGGGGATACCTATATATGTATTTGGCGGGGAGACCTATAGATGTATGTTGCGGGGAGACCTACAGATGTTTGTGGTGGGGATACCTATATATGTATGTGGCGGAGAGACCTATATATGTATGTGGTGGGGATACCTATATATGTATGTGATGGGGATACCTATATATGTATGTGGTGGGGAGACCTATAGATGTATGTGGCGGGGATACCTATATGTGTGTGTGGCGGGGTTACCTATAGATGTATGTGGCGGGGATACCTATATATGTATGTGGTGGTGATACCTATATATGTATTTGGCGGGGAGACCTATAGATGTATGTGGCGGAGATACCTATATATGTTTGTGGTGGGGATACCTATATATGTATGTGCCGGGGAGACCTATAGATGTATGTGGTGGAGATTCCTATATATTTGTGTGGCGAGGATACCTATATATGTATGTGGTGGGGATACCTATATATGTATGTGGTGGGGATACCTATATATGTGTGTGGTGGTGATACCTATATATGTGTGTGGCGAGGATACCTATATATATGTAGTGGGGATACCTATATATGTGTGTGGCGGGGATACCTATATAATTATGTATGTGTTGGGGATACTTATAGATGTGTGTGTTGGGGATACCTATATATGTATGTGGTGGGGATACCTATATCTATATATGTGTGTGGTGAGGATACCTATATATGTATGTGGTGGGGATACCTATATGTGTGTGTGGCGGGGATACCTATATATGTATGTGGTGGGGATACCTATATATGTATTTGGCGGGGAGACCTATAGATGTATGTTGCGGGGATACCTATATATGTTTGTGGTGGTGATACCTATATATGTATGTGGCGGGGAGACCTATTGATGTATGTGGTGGGGATACCTATATATGTATGTGATGGGGATACCTATATATGTATGTGGCGGGGAGACATATAGATGTGTGTGACGGGGTTACCTATAGATGTATGTGGCGGAGATACCTATATATGTATGTGGTGGTGATACCTATAGATGCATGTGGTGGTGATACCTATATATGTATATGGTGGGGAGACCTATATATGTGTGTGGTGAGGATACCTATATATGTATGTGGTGGGGATACCTATAGATGTGTGTGGTGGGGATACCTATATATGTATGTGGTGGGGATACCTATATCTATATATGTGTGTGGTGAGGATACCTATATATGTATGTGGTGGGGATACCTATATATGTGTGTGGCGGGATACCTATATATGCATGTGGTGGGGATACCTATATATGTATTTGGCGGGGAGACCTATAGATGTATGTTGCGGGGAGACCTATAGATGTTTGTGGTGGGGATACCTATATATGTATGTGGCGGAGAGACCTATATATGTATGTGGTGGGGATACCTATATATGTATGTGATGGGGATACCTATATATGTATGTGGTGGGGAGACCTATAGATGTATGTGGCGGGGATACCTATATGTGTGTGTGGCGGGGTTACCTATAGATGTATGTGGCGGGGATACCTATATATGTATGTGGTGGTGATACCTATAGATGCATGTGGTGGTGATACCTATATATGTATGTGGTGGGGAGACCTATAGATGTATGTGGCGGGGATACCTATATATGTGTGTGGTGGGGAGACTTATATATGTGTGTGGTGGTGATACCTATATATGTACGTGGTAGGGATACCTATAGATGTATGTGGTGGTGATACCTATAGATGTATGTGGTGGGGATACCTATATATGTATGTGGTGGGGATACCTATATATGTGAGTGGTGAGGATACCTATATATGTATGTGGTGGGGATACCTATATATGTGTGTTGTGGGGATACCTATATATGTATGTGGTGGGGATACCTATATATGTATGTGGTGGGGATACCTATATATGTGTGTGGTGGTGATACCTATATATGTGTGTGTCGAGGATACCTATATATGTATGTGGTGGGGATACATATATATGTGTGTGGCGGGGATACCTATATATGTATGTGGTGGGGACACTTATAGATGTGTGTGGTGGGGATACCTATATATGTATGTGGTGGGGATACCTATATCTATATATGTGTGTGGTGAGGATACCTATATATGTATGTGGTGGGGATACCTATATATGTGTGTGGCGGGGATACCTATATATGTATGTGGTGGGGATACCTATATATGTATTTGGCGGGGAGACCTATAGATGTATGTTGCGGGGATACCTATATATGTTTGTGGTGGGGATACCTATATATGTATGTGGCGGGGAGACCTACAGATCTATGTGGTGGGGATACCTATATATGTATGTGATGGGGATACCTATATATGTATGTGGCGGGGAGACCTATAGATGTGTGTGGCGGGGTTACCTATAGATGTATGTGGCGGGGATACCTATATATGTATGTGGTGGTGATACCTATAGATGCATGTGGTGGTGATACCTATATATGTATGTGGTGGGGAGACCTATAGATGTATGCGGCGGGGATACATATATATGTGTGTGGTGGGGAGACTTATATATGTGTGTGGTGGTGAGACCTATATATGTATATGGTGGGGATACCTATATATGTATGTGGTGGTGATACCTATATATGTATGTGGTGGTGATACCTATATATGTGAGTGGTGAGGATACCTATATATGTATGTGGTGGGGATACCTATATATGTGTGTTGTGGGGATACCTATATATGTATGTGGTGGGGATACCTATATATGTATTTGGCGGGGAGACCTATAGATGTATGTGGCGGGGATACCTATATATGTTTGTGGTGGGGATACCTATATATGTATGTGCCGGGGAGACCTATAGATGCATGTGGTGGAGATTCCTATATACTTGTGTGGCGAGGATACCTATATATGTATGTGGTGGGGATACCTATATATGTATGTGGTGGGGATACCTATATATGTGTGTGGTGGTGATACCTATATATGTGTGTGGCGAGGATACCTATATATGTATGTGGTGGGGATACATATATATGTGTGTGGCGGGGATACCTATATATGTATGTGGTGGGGACACTTATAGATGTGTGTGGTGGGGATACCTATATATGTATGTGGTGGGGATACCTATATCTATATATGTGTGTGGTGAGGATACCTATATATGTATGTGGTGGGGATACCTATATATGTGTGTGGCGGGGATACCTATATATGTATGTGGTGGGGATACCTATATATGTATTTGGCGGGGAGACCTATAGATGTATGTTGCGGGGATACCTATATATGTTTGTGGTGGGGATACCTATATATGTATGTGGCGGGGAGACCTATAGATCTATGTGGTGGGGATACCTATATATGTATGTGATGGGGATACCTATATATGTATGTGGCGGGGAGACCTATAGATGTGTGTGGCGGGGTTACCTATAGATGTATGTGGCGGGGATACCTATATATGTATGTGGTGGTGATACCTATAGATGCATGTGGTGGTGATACCTATATATGTATGTGGTGGGGAGACCTATAGATGTATGTGGCGGGGATACATATATATGTGTGTGGTGGGGAGACTTATATATGTGTGTGGTGGTGAGACCTATATATGTATATGGTGGGGATACCTATATATGTATGTGGTGGTGATACCTATAGATGTATGTGGTGGGGATACCTATATATGTATGTGGTGGGGATACCTATATACGTGTGTGGTGAGGATACCCATATATGTATGTGGTGGGGATACCTATATATGTGTGTGGTGGGGATACCTATATATGTATGTGGTGGGGATACCTATATATGTATTTGGCGGGGAGACCTATATATGTATGTGGCGAGGATACCTATATATGTTTGTGGTGGGGATACATATATATGTATGTGCCGGGGAGACCTATAGATGTATGTGGTGGGGATACCTATATATTTATGTGCTGTGGATACCTATATATGTATGTGGCGGGGAGACATATAGATGTATGTGGCGGGGATACCTATAGAACTATGTGGTGGGGGATACCTATATATTTGTGTGGCGGGGGATACCTATAGATGTATTTGGCGGGGATACCTATATGTGTATGTGGTTGTGATACATATAGATGTATGTGGTGGTGATACCTATATATGTATGTGGTGGGGAGACTTATAGATGTACTAGTATGTGCGGGGATACCTATATATGTGTGTGGTGGGGAGACTTATATATGTGTGTGGTGGTGATACCTATATATGTATGTGGTGGGGATACATATAGATGTATGTTGGGGTGATCCATATATATGTATGTTGTGGTGATACCTATAGATGTATGTGGTGGGGATACCTATAGATGTATGTGGTGGTGATACCTATATATGTGTGTGGCGAGGATACCTATATATGTATGTGGTGGGGATACCTATATATGTGTGTGGCGGGGATACCTATATATGTATGTGGTGGGGACACTTATAGATATGTGTGGTGGGGATACCTATATATGTATGTGGTGGGGATACCTATATCTATATATGTGTGTGGTGAGGATACCTATATATGTATGTGGTGGGGATACCTATATATGTGTGGGGCGGGGATACCTATATATGTATGTGGTGGGGATACCTATATATGTATTTGGCGGGGAGACCTATAGATGTATGTTGCGGGGATACCTATATATGTTTGTGGTGGGGATACCTATATATGTATGTGGCGGGGAGACCTATAGATCTATGTGGTGGGGATACCTATATATGTATGTGATGGGGATACCTATATATGTATGTGGCGGGGAGACCTATAGATGTGTGTGGCGGGGTTACCTATAGATGTATGTGGCGGGGATACCTATATATGTATGTGGTGGTGATACCTATAGATGCATGTGGTGGTGATACCTATATATGTATGTGGTGGGGAGACCTATAGATGTATGTGGCGGGGATACATATATATGTGTGTGGTGGGGAGACTTATATATGTGTGTGGTGGTGAGACCTATATATGTATATGGTGGGGATACCTATAGATGTATGTGGTGCTGATACCTATAGATGTATGTGGTGGGGATACCTATATATGTATGTGGTGGGGATACCTATATACGTGTGTGGTGAGGATACCCATATATGTATGTGGTGGGGATACCTATATATGTGTGTGGTGGGGATACCTATATATGTATGTGGTGGGGATACCTATATATGTATTTGGCGGGGAGACCTATATATGTATGTGGCGAGGATACCTATATATGTTTGTGGTGGGGATACCTATATATGTATGTGCCGGGGAGACCTATAGATGTATGTGGTGGGGATACCTATATATTTATGTGCTGTGGATACCTATATATGTATGTGGCGGGGAGACATATAGATGTATGTTGCGGGGATACCTATATAACTATGTGGTGGGGATACCTATATATTTGTGTGGCGGGGATACCTATAGATGTATGTGGCGGGGATACCCATATGTGTATGTGGTTGTGATACATATAGATGTATGTGGTGGTGATACCTATATATGTATGTGGTGGGGAGACTTATAGATGTATGTGGCGGGGATACCTATATATGTGTGTGGTGGGGAGACTTATATATGTGTGTGGTGGTGATACCTATATATGTATGTGGTGGGGATACATATAGATGTATGTTGGGGTGATACATATATATGTATGTTGTGGTGATACCTATAGAAGTATGTGGTGGGGATACCAATAGATGTATGTGGTGGGGATACCTATATATGTGTGGTGGGGTTAGCTATATATGGATGTTGTGGTGATACCTATATATGTGTGTAGTGGGAATACCTATTTATGTGTGTGGTGGTGATACCTATAGATGTATGTGGTGGTGATACCTAAATATGTATGTGGTGGGGATACCTATATATGAGTGTGGTGAGGATACCTATATATGTGTGTGGCGGGGATACCTATATATTTTTGTGGTGGGGAGACCTATATATGTGTGTGGCGGGGATACCTATATATGTATGTGTCGGGGATACCTATATATATGTGCGGCGGGGAGACCTATATATGTATGTGGCGGGGATACCTATATATGTGTGTGGCGGGGATACCTATATATGATTGTGGCGGGGATACCTATATATGTGTGTGGCTGGGAGACCTATATATGTATGTGGCGGGGAGACCTATATATGTGTGTGGTGGTGATACCTATATATGTATGTGGTGGTGATACCTATATATGTATGTGGTGGGGATACCTATATATGTATGTGGTGGGGATGCCTATAGATTTCTGTGGCGGGGATACCTATATATGTGTGTGGTGAGGATACCTATATATGTGTGTGGCGGGGATACCTATATATTTTTGTGGTGGAGAGACCTATATATGTGTCTGGCGGGGATACCTATATAAGTATGTGGCGGGAATACCTATATATGTGTGTGGTGGGGAGACTTATATATGTGTGTGGTGGTGATACCTATATATGTATGTGGTGGGGATACATATAGATGTATGTGGTGGTGATACCTATAGAAGTATGTGGTGGTGATACCTATAGATGTATGTGGTGGGGATACCTATAGATGTATGTGGTGGGCATACCTATATATGTGTGTGGTGGGGATACCTATATATGTATGTGGTGGTGATACCTATATATGTGTGTGTTGGGGATACCTATTTATGTGTGTGGTGGTGATACCTATAGATGTATGTGGTGGTGATACATATATATGTATGTGGTGGGGATACCTATATATGTATGTGGTGGGGATACCTATATATGTATTTGGCGGGGAGACCTATAGATGTATGTTGCGGGGATACCTATATATGTATGTGGTGGGGATACCTATATATGTGTGTGGCGGGGATACCTATAGATGTATGTGGCGGGGATACCTATATGTGTATGTGGTGGTGATACCTATATATGTATGTGGTGGTGATACCTATATATGTATGTGGTGGGGAGACTTATAGATGTATGTGGCGGGGAGACTTATATATGTGTGTGGTGGGGAGACTTATGGATGTATGTGGCGGGGATACCTATATATGTATGTGGTGGGGAGACTTATATATGTGTGTGGTGGTGATACCTATATATGTGTGTGGTGGGGAGACTTATATATGTGTGTGGTGGTGATACCTATATATGTATGTGGTGGGCAGACTTATAGATGTATGTGGCGGGGATACCTATATATGTGTGTGGTGGTGAGACTTATATATGTGTGTGGTGGTGATACCTATATATGTATGTGGGGGGGATACATATAGATGTATGTGGGGGTGATACCTATAGATGTATGTTGTGGTGATACCTATAGATTTATGTGGTGGGGATACCTATATATGTGTGTGGTTGTGATACCTATTTATGTGTGTGGTGGAGATAACTATATATGTATGTGGTGGTGATACCTATATATGTATGTGGTGGTGATACCTATATATGTATGTGGTGGTGATACCTATAGATGTATGTGGTGGTGATACCTATATATGTATGTGGTGGGGATACCTAAATATGTATGTAGTGGGGATACCTATAGATGTCTGTGGCGGGGATACCTATATATGTGTGTGGTGAGGATACCTATATATGTGTGTGGCGGGGATACCTATATATTTATGTGGTGGGGAGACCTATATATGTGTGTGGCAGGGATACCTATATAAGTATGATGAGGGGATACCTATATATGTGTGTGGTGGGGAGACTTATATATGTGTGTGGTGGTGATACCTATATATGTATGTGGTGGGGATACATATAGATGTATGTGGTGGTGATACCTATAGAAGTATGTGGTGGTGATACCTATAGATGTATGTGGTGGGGATACATATAGATGTATGTGGTGGGAATACATATATATGTGTGTGGTGGGGATACCTATATTTGTATGTGGTGGTGATACCTATATATGTGTGTGGTGGGAATACCTATTTATGTGTGTGGTGGTGATACCTATAGATGTATGTGGTGGTGATACCTATATATGTATGTGGTGGGGATACCTATATATGTATGTGGTGGGGATACCTATATATGTATTTGGCGGGAAGACCTACAGATGTATGTTGCGGGGATACCTATATATGTTTGTGGTGGGGATACCTATGTATGTATGTGGCGGGGAGACCTATAGACGTATGTGGTGGGGATACCTATATATGTATGTGGTGGGGATACCTATATATGTGTGTGGCGGGGATACCTATAGATGTATGTGGCGGGGATACCTATATGTGTATGTGGTGGTGATACCTATAGATGTATGTGGTGGTGATACCTATATATGTATGTGGCGGGGAGACTTATATATGTGTGTGGTGGGGAGACTTATAGATGTATGTGGCGGGGATACCTATATATGTGTGTGGTGGCGAGACTTATATTTGTGTGTGGTGGTGATACCTATATATGTATGTGGTGGGGAGACTTATAGATGTATGTGGCGGGGATACCTATATATGTGTGTGGTGGGGATACTTATATATGTGTGTGGTGGTGATACCTATATATGTATGTGGTGGGGATACCTATATATGTATGTGATGGGGATACCTATATATGTATGTGGTGGGGAGACCTATAGATGTATGTGGCGGGGATACCTATATGTGTGTGTGGCGGGGTTACCTATATATGTATGTGGCGGGGATACCTATATATGTATGTGGTGGTGATACCTATAGATGCATGTGGTGGTGATACCTATATACGTATGTGGTGGGGAGACCTATAGATGTATGTGGCGGGGATACCTATATATGTGTGGTGGGGAGACTTATGTATGTGTGTGGTGGTGATACCTATATATGTACGTGGTGTGGATACCTATAGATGTATGTGGTGGTGATACCTATAGATGTATGTGGTGGGGATACCTATATATGTATGTGGTGTGGATACCTATATATGTGTGTGGTGAGGATACCTATATATGTGTGTGGTGGGGATACCTATATATGTATGTGGTGGGGATACCTATATATGTATTTGGCGGGGAGACCTATAGATGTATGTGGCAGTGATACCTATATATGTTTGTGGTGGGGATACCTATATATGTATGTGCCGGGGAGACCTATAGATGTATGTGGTGGAGATTCCTATATATTTGTGTGGCGAGGATACCTATATATGTATGTGGTGGGGATACCTATATATGTATGTGGTGGGGATACCTATATATGTGTGTGGTGGTGATACCTATATATGTGTGTGGCGAGGATACCTATATATGTATGTGGTGGGGATACCTATATATGTGTGTGGCGGGGATACCTATACATGTATGTGGCGGGGATACTTATAGATGTGTGTGGTGGGGATACCTATATATGTATGTGGTGGGGATACCTATATCTATATATGTGTGTGGTGAGGATACCTATATATGTATGTGGTGGGGATACCTATATATGTGTGTGGCGGGGATACCTATTTATGTATGTGGTGGGGATACCTATATATGTATTTGGCGGGGAGACCTATAGATGTATGTTGCGGGGATACCTATATATGTTTGTGGTGGGGATACCTATATATGTATGTGGCGGGGAGACCTATAGATGTATGTGGTGGGGATACCTAAATATGTATGTGATGGGGATACCTATATATGTATGTGGCGGGGAGACATATAGATGTGTGTGGTGGGGTTACCTACAGATGTATGTGGCGGGGATACCTATATATGTATGTGGTGGTGATACCTATAGATGCATGTGGTGGTGATACCTATATATGTATGTGGTGGGGAGACCTATAGATGTATGTGGCGGGGATACATATATATGTAAGTGGTGGGGATACCTATAGATGTATGTGGAGGGGAGACCTATATATGTGTGGTGGTGGGGAGACCTATATATGTGTGTGGTGAGGATACCTATATATGTATGTGGTGGGGATACCTATAGATGTGTGTGGTGGGGATACCTATATATGTATGTGGTGGGGATACCTATATCTATATATGTATGTGGTGAGGATACCTATATATGAATGTGGTGGGGATACCTATATATGTGTGTGGCGGGGATACCTATATATGTATGTGGTGGGGATACCTATATATGTATTTGGCGGGGAGACCTATAGATGTATGTTGCGGGGAGACCTATAGATGTTTGTGGTGGGGATACCTATATATGTATGTGGCGGGGAGACCTATATATGTATGTGGTGGGGATACCTATATATGTATGTGATGGGGATACCTATATATGTATGTGGTGGGGAGACCTATAGATGTATGTGGCGGGGATACCCATATGTGTGTGTGGCGGGGTTACCTATAGATGTATGTGGCGGGGATACCTATATATGTATGTGGTGGTGATACCTATAGATGCATGTGGTGGTGATACCTATATATGTATGTGGTGGGGAGACCTATAGATGTATGTGGCGGGGATACCTATATATGTGTGTGGTGGGGAGACTTATATATGTGTGTGGTGGTGATACCTATATATGTACGTGGTGGGGATACCTATAGATGTATGTGGTGGTGATACCTATAGATGTATGTGGTGGGGATACCTATATATGTATGTGGTGGGGATACCTATATATGTGTGTGGTGAGGATACCTATATATGTATGTGGTGGGGACACCTATATATGTGTGTTGTGGGGATACCTATATATGTATGTGATGGGGATACCTATATATGTATGTGGTGGGGAGACCTATAGATGTATGTGGCGGGGATACCTATATGTGTGTGTGGCGGGGTTACCTATATATGTATGTGGCGGGGATACCTATATATGTATTTGGCGGGGAGACCTATAGATGTATGTTGCGGGGATACCTATATATGTTTGTGGTGGGGATACCTATATATGTATGTGGCGGGGAGACCTATAGATGTATGTGGTGGGGATACCTAAATATGTATGTGATGGGGATACCTATATATGTATGTGGCGGGGAGACATATAGATGTGTGTGGTGGGGTTACCTATAGATGTGTGTGGCGGGGATACCTATATATGTATGTGGTGGTGATACCTATAGATGCATGTGGTGGTGATACCTATATATGTATGTGGTGGGGAGACCTATAGATGTATGTGGCGGGGATACATATATATGTAAGTGGTGGGGATACCTATAGATGTATGTGGAGGGGAGACCTATATATGTGTGGTGGTGGGGAGACCTATATATGTGTGTGGTGAAGATACCTATATATGTATGTGCCGGGGAGACCTATAGATGTATGTGGTGGAGATTCTTATATATTTGTGTGGCGAGGATACCTATATATGTATGTGGTGGGGATACCTATATATGTATGTGGTGGGGATACCTATATATGTGTGTGGTGGTTATACCTATATATGTGTGTGGCGAGGATACCTATATATGTATGTGGTGGGGATACCTATATATGTGTGTGGCGGGGATACCTATATCTATATATGTGTGTGGTGAGGATACCTATATATGTATGTGGTGGGGATACCTATATATGTGTGTGGCGGGGATACCTATATATGTATGTGGTGGGGATACCTATATATGTATTTGGCGGGGAGACCTATAGATGTATGTTGCGGGGATACCTATATATGTTTGTGGTGGGGATACCTATATATGTATGTGGCGGAGAGACCTATAGATGTATGTGGTGGGGATACCTAAATATGTATGTGATGGGGATACCTATATATGTATGTGGCGGGGAGACATATAGATGTGTGTGGTGGGGTTACCTATAGATGTATGTGGCGGGGATACCTATATATGTATGTGGTGGTGATACCTATAGATGCATGTGGTGGTGATACCTATATATGTATGTGGTGGGGAGACCTATAGATGTATGTGGCGGGGATACATATATATGTAAGTGGTGGGGATACCTATAGATGTATGTGGAGGGGAGACCTATATATGTGTGGTGGTGGGGAGACCTATATATGTGTGTGGTGAGGATACCTATATATGTATGTGGTGGGGATACCTATAGATGTGTGTGGTGGGGATACCTATATATGTATGTGGTGGGGATACCTATATCTATATATGTATGTGGTGAGGATACCTATATATGTATGTGGTGGGGATACCTATATATGTGTGTGGCGGGGATACCTATATATGTATGTGGTGGGGATACCTATATATGTATTTGGCGGGGAGACATATAGATGTATGTTGCGGGGAGACCTATAGATGTTTGTGGTGGGGATACCTAAATATGTATGTGGCGGGGGAGACCTATATATGTATGTGGTGGGGATACCTATATATGTATGTGATGGGGATACCTATATATGTATGTGGTGGGGAGACCTATATATGTATGTGGCGGGGATACCCATATGTGTGTGTGGCGGGGTTACCTATAGATGTATGTGGCGGGGATACCTATATATGTATGTGGTGGTGATACCTATAGATGCATGTGGTGGTGATACCTATATATGTATGTGGTGGGGAGACCTATAGATGTATGTGGCGGGGATACCTATATATGTGTGTGGTGGGGGAGACTTATATATGTGTGTGGTGGTGATACCTATATATGTACGTGGTGGGGATACCTATAGATGTATGTGGTGGTGATACCTATAGATGTATGTGGTGGGGATACCTATATATGTATGTGGTGGGGATACCTATATATGTGTGTGGTGAGGATACCTATATATGAATGTGGTGGGGATACCTATATATGTGTGTTGTGGGGATACCTATATATGTATGTGGTGGGGATACCTATATATGTATTTGGCGGGGAGACCTATAGATGTATGTGGCGGGGATACCTATATATGTTTGTGGTGGGGATACCTATATATGTATGTGCCGGGGAGACCTATAGATGTATGTGGCGGGGATACCTATATATGTGTGTGGTGGGGAGACTTATATATGTGTGTGGTGGTGATACATATATATGTACGTGGTGGGGATACCTATAGATGTATGTGGTGGTGATACCTATAGATGTATGTGGTGGGGATACCTATATATGTATGTGGTGGGGATACCTATATATGTGTGTGGTGAGGATACCTATATATGTATGTGGTGGGGGATACCTATATATGTGTGTTGTGGGGGATACCTATATATGTATGTGGTGGGGATACCTATATATGTATTTGGCGGGGAGACCTATAGATGTATGTGGCGGGGATACCTATATATGTTTGTGGTGGGGGATACCTATATATGTATGTGCCGGGGAGACCTATAGATGTATGTGGGTGGAGATTCCTATATATTTGTGTGGCGAGGGATACCTATATATGTATGTGGTGGGGATACCTATATATGTATGTGGTGGGGATACCTATAGATGTGTGTGGTGGTGATACCTATATATGTGTGTGGCGAGGATACCTATATATGTATGTGGTGGGAATACCTATATATGTGTGTGGCGGGGATACCTATATATGTATGTGGTGGGGACACTTATAGATGTGTGTGGTGGGGATACCTATATATGTATGTGGTGGTGATACCTATAGATGTATGTGGTGGGGATACCTATATATGTATGTGGTGGGGATACCCTATATATGTGTGTGGTGAGGGATACCTATATATGTGTGTGGTGAGGATACCTATATATGTATGTGGTGGGGATACCTACATATGTGTGTTGTGGGGATACCTATATATGTATGTGATGGGGATACCTATATATGTATGTGGTGGGGAGACCTATAGATGTATGTGGCGGGGATACCTATATGTGTGTGTGGCGGGGTTACCTATATATGTATGTGGCGGGGATACCTATATATGTATGTGGTGGTGATACCTATAGATGCATGTGGTGGTGATACCTATATACGTATGTGGTGGGGGAGACCTATAGATGTATGTGGCGGGGATACCTATATATGTGTGGTGGGGAGACTTATATATGTGTGTGGTGGTGATACCTATATATGTACGTGGTGTGGATACCTATAGATGTATGTGGTGGTGATACCTATAGATGTATGTGGTGGGGATACCTATATATGTATGTGGTGGGGATACCTATATATGTGTGTGGTGAGGATACCTATATATGTATGTGGTGGGGATACCTATATATGTGTGTGGTGGGGGATACCTATATATGTATGTGGTGGGGATACCTATATATGTATTTGGCGGGGAGACCTATAGATGTATGTGGCAGTGATACCTATATATGTTTGTGGTGGGGGATACCTATATATGTATGTGCCGGGGAGACCTATAGATGTATGTGGTGGAGATTCCTATATATTTGTGTGGCGAGGATACCTATATATGTATGTGGTGGGGGATACCTATATATGTATGTGGTGGGGATACCTATATATGTGTGTGGTGGTGATACCTATATATGTGTGTGGCGAGGATACCTATATATGTATGTGGTGGGGATACCTATATATGTGTGTGGCGGGGGATACCTATACATGTATGTGGCGGGGATACTTATAGATGTGTGTGGTGGGGATACCTATATATGTATGTGGTGGGGATACCTATATCTATATATGTGTGTGGTGAGGATACCTATATATGTATGTGGTGGGGATACCTATATATGTGTGTGGCGGGGATACCTATATATGTATGTGGTGGGGATACCTATATATGTATTTGGCGGGTAGACCTATAGATGTATGTTGCGGGGATACCTATATATGTTTGTGGTGGGGATACCTATATATGTATGTGGCGGGGAGACCCTATAGATGTATGTGGTGGGGATACCTAAATATGTATGTGATGGGGATACCTATATATGTATGTGGCGGGGGAGACATATAGATGTGTGTGGTGGGGTTACCTATAGATGTATGTGGCGGGGATACCTATATATGTATGTGGTGGTGATACCTATAGATGCATGTGGTGGTGATACCTATATATGTATGTGGTGGGGAGACCTATAGATGTATGTGGCGGGGGATACATATATATGTAAGTGGTGGGGGATACATATAGATGTATGTGGAGGGGGAGACCTATATATGTGTGGTGGTGGGGAGACCTATATATGTGTGTGGTGAGGATACCTATATATGTATATGGTGGGGATACCTATAGATGTGTGTGGTGGGGATACCTATATATGTATGTGGTGGGGATACCTATATCTATATATGTATGTGGTGAGGATACCTATATATGTATGTGGTGGGGATACCTATATATGTGTGTGGCGGGGATACCTATATATGTATGTGGTGGGGATACCTATATATGTATTTGGCGGGGAGACCTATAGATGTATGTTGCGGGGAGACCTATAGATGTTTGTGGTGGGGATACCTAAATATGTATGTGGCGGGGAGACCTATATATGTATGTGGTGGGGATACCTATATATGTATGTGATGGGGATACCTATATATGTATGTGGTGGGGAGACCTATATATGTATGTGGCGGGGATACCCATATGTGTGTGTGGCGGGGTTACCTATAGATGTATGTGGCGGGGATACCTATATATGTATGTGGTGGTGATACCTATAGATGCATGTGGTGGTGATACCTATATATGTATGTGGTGGGGAGACCTATAGATGTATGTGGCGGGGATACCTATATATGTGTGTGGTGGGGAGACTTATATATGTGTGTGGTGGTGATACCTATATATGTACGTGGTGGGGATACCTATAGATGTATGTGGTGGTGATACCTATAGATGTATGTGGTGGGGATACCTATATATGTATGTGGTGGGGATACCTATATATGTGTGTGGTGAGGATACCTATATATGGATGTGGTGGGGATACCTATATATGTGTGTTGTGGGGATACCTATATATGTATGTGGTGGAGATACCTATATATGTATTTGGCGGGGAGACCTATAGATGTATGTGGCGGGGATACCTATATATGTTTGTGGTGGGGATACCTATATATGTATGTGCCGGGGAGACCTATAGATGTATGTGGCGGGGATACCTATATATGTGTGTGGTGGGGAGACTTATATATGTGTGTGGTGGTGATACATATATATGTACGTGGGTGGGGATACCTATAGATGTATGTGGTGGTGATACCTATAGATGTATGTGGTGGGGATACCTATATATGTATGTGGTGGGGATACCTATATATGTGTGTGGTGAGGATACCTATATATGTATGTGGTGGGGATACCTATATATGTGTGTTGTGGGGATACCTATATATGTATGTGGTGGGGATACCTATATATGTGTGTGGTGAGGATACCTATATATGTATGTGGTGGGGATACCTATATATGTGTGTGGTGGGGATACCTATATATGTATGTGGTGGGGATACCTATATATGTATTTGGCGGGGAGACCTATAGATGTATGTGGCAGTGATACCTATATATGTTTGTGGTGGGGATACCTATATATGTATGTGCCGGGGAGACCTATAGATGTATGTGGTGGAGATTCCTATATATTTGTGTGGCGAGGATACCTATATATGTATGTGGTGGGGATACCTATATATGTATGTGGTGGGGATACCTATATATGTGTGTGGTGGTGATACCTATATATGTGTGTGGCGAGGATACCTATATATGTATGTGGTGGGGATACCTATATATGTGTGTGGCGGGGATACCTATACATGTATGTGGCGGGGATACTTATAGATGTGTGTGGTGGGGATACCTATATATGTATGTGGTGGGGATACCTATATCTATATATGTGTGTGGTGAGGATACCTATATATGTATGTGGTGGGGATACCTATATATGTGTGTGGCGGGGATACCTATATATGTATGTGGTGGGGATACCTATATATGTATTTGGCGGGGAGACCTATAGATGTATGTTGCGGGGATACCTATATATGTTTGTGGTGGGGATACCTATATATGTATGTGGCGGGGAGACCTATAGATGTATGTGGTGGGGATACCTAAATATGTATGTGATGGGGATACCTATATATGTATGTGGCGGGGAGACATATAGATGTGTGTGGTGGGGTTACCTATAGATGTATGTGGCGGGGATACCTATATATGTATGTGGTGGTGATACCTATAGATGCATGTGGTGGTGATACCTATATATGTATGTGGTGGGGAGACCTATAGATGTATGTGGCGGGGATACATATATGTGTAAGTGGTGGGGATACCTATAGATGTATGTGGAGGGGAGACCTATATATGTGTGGTGGTGGGGAGACCTATATATGTGTGTGGTGAGGATACCTATATATGTATGTGGTGGGGATACCTATAGATGTGTGTGGTGGGGATACCTATATATGTATGTGGTGGGGATACCTATATCTATATATGTATGTGGTGAGGATACCTATATATGTATGTGGTGGGGATACCTATATATGTGTGTGGCGGGGATACCTATATATGTATGTGGTGGGGATACCTATATATGTATTTGGCGGGGAGACCTATAGATGTATGTTGCGGGGAGACCTATAGATGTTTGTGGTGGGGATACCTAAATATGTATGTGGCGGGGAGACCTATATATGTATGTGGTGGGGATACCTATATATGTATGTGATGGGGATACCTATATATGTATGTGGTGGGGAGACCTATATATGTATTTGGCGGGGATACCCATATGTGTGTGTGGCGGGGTTACCTATAGATGTATGTGGCGGGGATACCTATATATGTATGTGGTGGTGATACCTATAGATGCATGTGGTGGTGATACCTATATATGTATGTGGTGGGGAGACCTATAGATGTATGTGGCGGGGATACCTATATATGTGTGTGGTGGGGAGACTTATATATGTGTGTGGTGGTGATACCTATATATGTACGTGGTGGGGATACCTATAGATGTATGTGGTGGTGATACCTATAGATGTATGTGGTGGGGATACCTATATATGTATGTGGTGGGGATACCTATATATGTGTGTGGTGAGGATACCTATATATGAATGTGGTGGGGATACCTATATATGTGTGTTGTGGGGATACCTATATATGTATGTGGTGGGGATACCTATATATGTATTTGGCGGGGAGACCTATAGATGTATGTGGCGGGGATACCTATATATGTTTGTGGTGGGGATACCTATATATGTATGTGCCGGGGAGACCTATAGATGTATGTGGCGGGGATACCTATATATGTGTGTGGTGGGGAGACTTATATATGTTTGTGGTGGTGATACATATATATGTACGTGGTGGGGATACCTATAGATGTATGTGGTGGTGATACCTATAGATGTATGTGGTGGGGATACCTATATATGTATGTGGTGGGGATACCTATATATGTGTGTGGTGAGGATACCTATATATGTATGTGGTGGGGATACCTATATATGTGTGTTGTGGGGATACCTATATATGTATGTGGTGGGGATACCTATATATGTATTTGGCGGGGAGACCTATAGATGTATGTGGCGGGGATACCTATATATGTTTGTGGTGGGGATACCTATATATGTATGTGCCGGGGAGACCTATAGATGTATGTGGTGGAGATTCCTATATATTTGTGTGGCGAGGATACCTATATATGTATGTGGTGGGGATACCTATATATGTATGTGGTGGGGATACCTATAGATGTGTGTGGTGGTTATACCTATATATGTGTGTGGCGAGGATACCTATATATGTATGTGGTGGGAATACCTATATATGTGTGTGGCGGGGATACCTATATATGTATGTGGTGGGGACACTTATAGATGTGTGTGGTGGGGATACCTATATATGTATGTGGCGGGGATACCTATATCTATATATGTGTGTGGTGAGGATACCTATATATGTATGTTGTGGTGATACCTATATATGTGTGTGGCGGGGATACCTATGTATGTATGTGGTGGGGATACCTATATATGTATTTGGCGGGGAGACCTATAGATGTATGTTGCGGGGATACCTATATACGTTTGTGGTGGGGATACCTATATATCTATGTGGCGGGGAGACCTATAGATGTATGTGGTGGGGATATCTATATATGTATGTGATGGGGATACCTATATATGTATGTGGCGGGGAGACCTATAGATGTGTGTGGCGGGGTTACCTATAGATGTATGTGGCGGGGATACCTATATATGTATGTGGTGGTGATACCTATAGATGCATGTGGTGGTGATACCTATATATGTATGTGGTGGGGAGACCTATAGATGTATGTGGCGGGGATACATATATATGTGTGTGGTGGGGAGACTTATATATGTGTGTGGTGGTGAGACCTATATATGTATATGGTGGGGATACCTATAGATGTATGTGATGGTGATACCTATAGATGTATGTGGTGGGGATACCTATATATGTTTGTGGTGGGGATACCTATATATGTGTGTGGTGAGGATACCCATATATGTATGTGGTGGAGATACCTATATATGTGTGTGGTGGGGATACCTATATATGTATGTGGTGGGGATACCTATATATGTATTTGGCGGGGAGACCTATATATGTATGTGGCGAGGATACCTATATATGTTTGTGGTGGGGATACCTATATATGTATGTGCCGGGGAGACCTATAGATGTATGCGGTGGGGATACCTATATATTTATGTGGTGGGGATACCTATACATGTATATGTATGTGGCGGGGAGACATATAGATGTATGTGGCGGGGATACCTATAGAACTATGTGGTGGGGATACCTATATATTTGTGTGGCGGGGATACCTATAGATATATGTGGCGGGGATACCTATATGTGTATGTGGTGGTGATACATATAGATGTATGTGGTGGTGATACCTATATATGTATGTGGTGGGGAGACTCATAGATGTATGTGGCGGGGGATACCTATATATGTGTGTGGTGGGGAGACTTATATATGTGTGTGGTGGTGATACCTATATATGTATGTGGTGGGGATACATATAGATGTATGTTGGGGTGATACATATATATGTATGTTGTGGTGATACCTATAGATGTATGTGGTGGGGATACCTATAGATGTATGTGGTGGGGATACCTATATATGTATGTGGTGGGGATACCTATATATGTGTGTGGTGGGAATACCTATATATGTATGTGGTGGGGATACCTATATATGTATTTGGCGGGGAGACCTATAGATGTATGTGGCAGTGATACCTATATATGTATGTGCCGGGGAGACCTATATATGTATGTGGTGGAGATTCCTATATATTTGTGTGGCGAGGATACCTATATATGTATGTGGTGGGGATACCTATATATGTATGTGGTGGGGATACCTATATATGTGTGTGGTGGTGATACCTATATATGTGTGTGGCGAGGATACCTATATATGTATGTGGTGGGGATACCTATATATGTGTGTGGCGGGGATACCTATATATGTATGTGGTGGGGATACTTATAGATGTGTGTGGTGGGGATACCTATATATGTATGTGGTGGGGATACCTATATCTATATATGTGTGTGGTGAGGATACCTATATATGTATGTGGTGGGGATACCTATATATGTGTGTGGTGGGGATACCTATATATGTATGTGGTGGGGATACCTATATATGTATTTGGCGGGGTGACCTATAGATGTATGTTGCGGGGATACCTATATATGTATGTGATGGGGATACCTATATATGTATGTGGCGGGGAGACATATAGATGTGTGGTGTGGCGGGGTTACCTATAGATGTATGTGGCGGGCATACCTATATATGTATGTGGTGGTGACACCTATAGATGCATGTGGTGGTGATACCTATATATGTATGTGGTGGGGAGACCTATAGATGTATGTGGCGGGGATACATATATATGTAAGTGGTGGGAATACCTATAGATGTATGTGGAGGGGAGACCTATATATGTGTGGTGGTGGGGAGACCTATATATTTGTGTGGTGAGGATACCTATATATGTATGTGGTGGGGATACCTATAGATGTGTGTGGTGGGGATACCTATATATGTATGTGGTGGGGATACCTATATCTATATATGTATGTGGTGAGGATACCTATATATGTATGTGGTGGGGATACCTATATATGTGTGTGGCGGGGATACCTATATATGTATGTGGTGGGGATACCTATATATGTATTTGGCGGGGAGACCTATAGATGTATGTTGCAGGGAGATCTATAGATGCATGTGGTGGTGATACCTATATATGTATGTGGTGGGGAGACCTATAGATGTATGTGGCGGGGATACCTATATATGTGTGTGGTGGGGAGACTTATATATGTGTGTGGTGGTTATACCTATATATGTACGTGGTGGGGATACCTATATATGTATGTGGTGGTGATACCTATAGATGTATGTGGTGGGGATACCTATATATGTATGAGGTGGGGATACCTATATATGTGTGTGGTGAGGATACCTATATATGTATGTGGTGGGGATACCTATATATGTGTGTTGTGGGGATACCTATATATGTATGTGGTGGGGATACCTATATATGTATTTGGCGGGGAGACCTATAGATGTATGTGGCGGGGATACCTATATATGTTTGTGGTGGGGATACCTATATATGTATGTGCCGGGGAGACCTATAGATGTATGTGGTGGAGACTCCTATATATTTGTGTGGCGAGGATACCTATATATGTATGTGGTGGGGATACCTATATATGTATGTGGTGGGGATACCTATATATGTGTGTGGTGGTGATACCTATATATGTGTGTGGCGAGGATACCTATATATGTATGTGGTGCGAATACCTATATATGTGTGTGGCGGGGATACCTATATATGTATGTGGTGGGGACACTTATAGATGTGTGTGGTGGGTATACCTATATATGTATGTGGTGGGGATACCTATATCTATATACGTGTGTGGTGAGGATACCTATATATGTATGTGGTGGGGATACCTATATATGTGTGTGGCGGCGACACCTATATATGTATGTGGTGGGGAGACCTATAGATGTATGTGGCGGAGATACATATATATGTGTGTGGGTGGGATACTTATATATGTGTGTGGTGGTGAGACCTATATATGTATATGGTGGGGATACCTATAGATGTATGTGATGGTGATACCTATAGATGTATGTGGTGGGGATACCTATATATGTATGTGGTGGGGATACCTATATATGTGTGTGGTGAGGATACCCATATATGTATGTGGTGGGGATACCTATATATGTGTGTGGTGGGGATACCTATATATGTATGTGGTGGGGATACCTATATATGTATTTGGCGGGGAGACCTATATATGTATGTGGCGAGGATACCTATATATGTTTGTGGTGGGGATACCTATATATGTATGTGCCGGGGAGACCTATAGATGTATGTGGTGGGGATACCTATATATTTATGTGGTGGGGATACCTATATATGTTTGTGGCGGGGAGACATATAGATGTATGTGGCGGGGATACCTATAGAACTATGTGGTGGGGATACCTATATATTTGTGTGGCGGGGATACCTATAGATGTATGTGGCGGGGATACCTATATGTGTATGTGGTGGTGATACATATAGATGTATGTGGTGGTGATACCTATATATGTATGTGGTGGGGAGACTTATAGATGTATGTGGCTGGGATACCTATATATGTGTGTGGTGGGGAGACTTATAGATGTGTGTGGTGGTGATACCTATATATGTATGTGGTGGGGATACATATAGATGTATGTTGGGGTGATACATATATATATGTATGTTGTGGTGATACCTATAGATGTATGTGGTGGGGATACCTATAGATGTATGTGGTGGGGATACCTATATATGTGTGTGGTGGGGTTAGCTATATATGGATGTGGTGGTGATACCTATATATGTGTGTGGTGGGAATACCTATTTATGTGTGTGGTGGTGATACCTATAGATGTATGTGGTGGTGATACCTAAATATGTATGTGGTGGGGATACCTATATATGTGTGTGGTGAGGATACCTATATATGTATGTGGCGGGGATACCTATATATATGTGCGGCGGGGAGACTTATATATGAATGTGGCGGGGATACCTATATATGTGTGTGGCGGGGATACCTATATATGATTGTGGCGGGGATACCTATATATGTGTGTGGCTGGGAGACCTATATATGTATGTGGCGGGGAGACCTATATATGTGTGTGGTGGTGATACCTATAGATGCATGTGGTGGTGATACCTATATATGTATGTGGTGGGGATACCTATATATGTATGTGGTGGGGATACCTATAGATTTCTGTGGCGGGGATACCTATATATGTGTGTGGTGAGGATACCTATATATGTGTGTGGCGGGGATACCTATATATTTTTGTGGTGGGGAGACCTATATATGTGTCTGGCGGGGATACCTATATAAGTATGTGGCGGGAATACTTATATATGTGTGTGGTGGGGAGACTTATATATGTGTGTGGTGGTGATACCTATATATGTATGTGGTGGGGATACATATAGATGTATGTGGTGGTGATACCTATAGAAGTATGTGGTGGTGATACCTATAGATGTATGTGGTGGGGATACCTATAGATGTTTGTGGTGGGCATACCTATATATGTGTGTGGTGGGGATACCTATATATGTGTGTGGTGGGGATACCTATATATGTATGTGGTGGGGATACCTATATATGTATTTGGCGGGGAGACCTATATATGTATGTGGCGAGGATACCTATATATGTTTGTGGTGGGGATACCTATATATGTATGTGTCGGGGAGACCTATAGATGTATGTGGTGGGGATACCTATATATTTATGTCGTGGGGATACCTATATATGTTTGTGGCGGGGAGACATATAGATGTATGTGGCGGGGATACCTATAGAACTATGTGGTGGGGATACCTATATATTTGTGTGGCGGGGATACCTATAGATGTATGTGGCGGGGATACCTATATGTGTATGTGGTGGTGATACATATAGATGTATGTGGTGGTGATACCTATATATGTATGTGGTGGGGAGACTTATAGATGTATGTGGCTGGGATACCTATATATGTGTGTGGTGGGGAGACTTATATATGTGTGTGGTGGTGATACCTATATATGTATGTGGTGGGGATACATATAGATGTATGTTGGGGTGATACATATATATGTATGTTGTGGTGATACCTATAGATGTATGTGGTGGGGATACCTATAGATGTATGTGGTGGGGATACCTATATATGTGTGTGGGTGGGGTTAGCTATATATGGATGTGGTGGTGATACCTATATATGTGTGTGGTGGGAATACCTATTTATGTGTGTGGTGGTGATACCTATAGATGTATGTGGTGGTGATACCTAAATATGTATGTGGTGGGGATACCTATATATGTGTGTGGTGAGGAGACCTATATATGTGTGTGGCGGGGATACCTATATATGTATGTGGCGGGGATACCTATATATATGTGCGGCGGGGAGACTTATATATGTATGTGGCGGGGATACCTATATATGTGTGTGGCGGGAATACCTATATATGATTGTGGCGGGGATACCTATATATGTGTGTGGCTGGGAGACCTATATATGTATGTGGCGGGGAGACCTATATATGTGTGTGGTGGTGATACCTATAGATGCATGTGGTGGTGATACCTATATATGTATGTGGTGGGGATACCTATATATGTATGTGGTGGGGATACCTATAGATTTCTGTGGCGGGGATACCTATATATGTGTGTGGTGAGGATACCTATATATGTGTGTGGCGGGGATACCTATATATTTTTGTGGTGGGGAGACCTATATATGTGTCTGGCGGGGATTACCTATATAAGTATGTGGCGGGAATACCTATATATGTGTGTGGTGGGGAGACTTATATATGTGTGTGGTGGTGATACCTATATATGTATGTGGTGGGGATACATATAGATGTATGTGGTGGTGATACCTATAGAAGTATGTGGTGGTGATACCTATAGATGTATGTGGTGGGGATACCTATAGATGTTTGTGGTGGGCATACCTATATATGTGTGTGGTGGGGATACCTATATATGTATGTGGTGGTGATACCTATATATGTGTGTGTTGGGGATACCTATTTATGTGTGTGGTGGTGATACCTATAGATGTATGTGGTGGTGATACCTATATATGTATGTGGTGGGGATACCTATATATGTATGTGGTGGGGATACCTATATATGTATTTGGCGGGGAGACCTATAGATGTATGTTGCGGGGATACCTATATGTGTATTTTGGTGGGGATACCTATATATGTGTGTGGCGGGGATACCTATAGATGTATGTGGCGGGGATACCTATATGTGTATGTGGTGGTGATACCTATAGATTTATGTGGTGGTGATACCTATATATGTATGTGGTGGGGAGACTTATAGATGTATGTGGCGGGGAGACTTATATATGTGTGTGGTGGGGAGACTTATAGATGTATGTGGCGGCGATACCTATATATGTATGTGGTGGGGAGACTTATATATGTGTGTGGTGGTGATACCTATATATGTGTGTGGTGTGGAAGACTTATATATGTGTGTGGTGGTGATACCTATATATGTATGTGGTGGGGAGACTTATAGATGTATGTGGCGGGGATACCTATATATGTGTGTGGTGGGGAGACTTATATATGTGTGTGGAGGTGATACCTATATATGTATGTGGGGGGGGGGGGGCTACATATAGATGTATGTGGGGGTGATACCTATAGATGTATGTTGTGGTGATACCTATATATTTATGTGGTGGGGATACCTATATATGTGTGTGGTGGTGATACCTATTTATGTGTGTGGTGGTGATAACTATATATGTATGTGGTGGTGATACCTATATATGTATGTGGTGGTGATACCTATATATGTATGTGGTGGTGATACCTATAGATGTATGTGGTGGTGATACCTATATATGTATGTGGTAGGGATACCTAAATATGTATGTGGTGGGGATACCTATAGATGTCTGTGGCGGGGATACCTATATATGTGTGTGGTGAGGATACCTATATATGTGTGTGGCGGGGATACCTATATATTTGTGTGGTGGGGGAGACATATAGATGTATGTGGCGGGGATACCTATATGTGTATGTGGTGGTGATACCTATAGATGTATGTGGTGGTGATACCTATATATGTATGTGGTGGGGAGACTTATAGATGTATGTGGCGGGGAGACTTATATATGTGTGTGGTGGGGAGACTTATAGATGTATGTGGCGGGGATACCTATATATGTATGTGGTGGGGATACCTATAGATGTATGTGGTGGGCATACCTATATATGTGTGTGGTGGGGATACCTATATATGTATGTGGTGTTGATACCTATATATGTGTTTGTTGGGGATACCTATTTATGTGTGTGGTGGTGATACCTATAGATGTATGTGGTGGTGATACCTATATATGTATGTGGTGGGGATACCTATATATGTATTTGGCGGGGAGACCTATAGATGTATGTTGCGGGGATACCTATATATGTTTGTGGTGGGGATACCTATATATGTATGTGGCGGGGAGACCTATAGATGTATGTGGTGGGGATACCTATATATGTATGTGGTGGGGATACCTATATATGTATGTGATGGGGATACCTATATATGTATGTGGCGGGGAGACCTATAGATGTGTGTGGCGGGGTTACCTATAGATGTATGTGGCGGGATACCTATAGATGTATGTGGTGGGGATACCTATATATGTATGTGGTGGGAATACCTATATATGTGTGTGGTGAGGATACCCATATATGTATGTGGTGGGGGATACCTATATATGTATGTGGTGGGGATACCTATATATGTATTTGGCGGGGAGACCTATATATGTATGTGGCGGGGATACCTATATATGTTTGTGGTGGGGATACCTATATATGTATATGCCGGGGAGACCTATAGATGTATGTGGTGGGGATACCTATATATTAATGTGGTGGGGATACCTATATTTGTATGTGGCGGGGAGACATATAGATGTATGTGGCGGGGATACCTATAGAACTATGTGGTGGGTATACCTATATATGTGTGTGGCGGGGATACCTATAAATGTATGTGGCGGGGATACCTATATGTGTATGTGGTGGTTATACATATAGATGTATGTGGTGGTGATACCTATATATGTATGTGGTGGGGAGACTTATAGATGTATGTGGCGGGGATACATATATATGTGTGTGGTGGGGAGACTTATATATGTGTGTGGAGGTGATACCTATATATGTATGTGGGGGGGAGGGCTACATATAGATGTATGTGGGGTGATACCTATAGATGTATGTTGTGGTGATACCTATATATTTATGTGGTGGGGATACCTATATATGTGTGTGGTGGTGATACCTATTTATGTGTGTGGTGGTGATAACTATATATGTATGTGGTGGTGATACCTATATATGTATGTGGTGGTGATACCTATATATGTATGTGGTGGTGATACCTATAGATGTATGTGGTGGTGATACCTATATATGTATGTGGTAGGGATACCTAAATATGTATGTGGTGGGGATACCTATAGATGTCTGTGGCGGGGATACCTATATATGTGTGTGGTGAGGATACCTATATATGTGTGTGGCGGGGATACCTATATATTTGTGTGGTGGGGAGACCTATAGATGTATGTGGCGGGGATACCTATATGTGTATGTGGTGGTGATACCTATAGATGTATGTGGTGGTGATACCTATATATGTATGTGGTGGGGAGACTTATAGATGTATGTGGCGGGGAGACTTATATATGTGTGTGGTGGGGAGACTTATAGATGTATGTGGCGGGGATACCTATATATGTATGTGGTGGGGATACCTATAGATGTATGTGGTGGGCATACCTATATATGTGTGTGGTGGGGATACCTATATATGTATGTGGTGTTGATACCTATATATGTGTGTGTTGGGGATACCTATTTATGTGTGTGGTGGTGATACCTATAGATGTATGTGGTGGTGATACCTATATATGTATGTGGTGGGGATACCTATATATGTATTTGGCGGGGAGACCTATAGATGTATGTTGCGGGGATACCTATATATGTTTGTGGTGGGGATACCTATATATGTATGTGGCGGGGAGACCTATAGATGTATGTGGTGGGGATACATATATATGTATGTGGTGGGGATACCTATATATGTATGTGATGGGGATACCTATATATATATGTGGCGGGGAGACCTATAGATGTGTGTGGCGGGGTTACCTATAGATGTATGTGGCGGGATACCTATAGATGTATGTGGTGGGGATACCTATATATGTATGTGGTGGGGATACCTATATATGTGTGTGGTGAGGATACCCATATATGTATGTGGTGGGGATACCTATATATGTATGTGGTGGGGATACCTATATATGTATTTGGCGGGGAGACCTATATATGTATGTGGCGGGGATACCTATATATGTTTGTGGTGGGGATACCTATATATGTATATGCCGGGGAGACCTATAGATGTATGTGGTGGGGATACCTATATATTTATGTGGTGGGGATACCTATATTTGTATGTGGCGGGGAGACATATAGATGTATGTGGCGGGGATACCTATAGAACTATGTGGTGGGGATACCTATATATGTGTGTGGCGGGGATACCTATAAATGTATGTGGCGGGGATACCTATATGTGTATGTGGTGGTTATACATATAGATGTATGTGGTGGTGATACCTATATATGTATGTGGTGGGGAGACTTATAGATGTATGTGGCGGGGATACATATATATGTGTGTGGTGGGGAGACTTATATATGTGTGTGGTGGGGATACCTATATATGTATGTGGTGGGGATACATATAGATGTATGTTGGGGTGATACATATATATGTATGTTGTGGTGATACCTATAGATGTATGTGGTGGGGATACCTATATATGTGTGTGGTGGGGTTAGCTATATATGGATGTGGTGGTTATACCTATATATGTGTGTGGTGGGAATACCTATTTATGTGTGTGGTGGTGATACCTATAGATGTATGTGGTGGTGATACCTAAATATGTATGTGGTGGGGATACCTATAGATGTATGTGGTGGGCATACCTATATATGTGTGTGGTGGGGATACCTATATATGTATGTGGTGTTGATACCTATATATGTGTGTGTTGGGGATACCTATTTATGTGTGTGGTGGTGATACCTATAGATGTATGTGGTGGTGATACCTATATATGTATGTGGTGGGGATACCTATATATGTATGTGGTGGGGATACCTATATATGTATTTGGCGGGGAGACCTATAGATGTATGTTGCGGGGATACCTATATATGTTTGTGGTGGGGATACCTATATATGTATGTGGCGGAGAGACCTATAGATGTATGTGGTGGGGATACCTATATATGTATGTGGTGGGGATACCTATATATGTGTGTGGCGGGGATACCTATAGATGTATGTGGCGGGGATACCTATATGTGTATGTGGTGGTGATACCTATAGATGTATGTGGTGGTGATACCTATATATGTATGTGGTGGGGAGACTTATAGATGTATGTGGCGGGGAGACTTATATATGTGTGTGGTGGGGAGACTTATAGATGTATGTGGCGGGGATACCTATATATGTATGTGGTGGGGAGACTTATATATGTGTGTGGTGGTGATACCTATATATGTGTGTGGTGGGTAGACTTATATAAGTGTGTGGTGGTGATACCTATATATGTGTGTGGTGGGGAGACTTATAGATGTATGTGGCGGGGATACCTATATGTGTATGTGGTGGTGATACCTATAGATGTATGTGGTGGTGATACCTATATATGTATGTGGTGGGGAGACTTATAGATGTATGTGGCGGGGAGACTTATATATGTGTGTGGTGGGGAGACTTATAGATGTATGTGGCGGGGATACCTATATGTGTATGTGGTGGTGATACCTATAGATGTATGTGGTGGTGATACCTATATATGTATGTGGTGGGGAGACTTATAGATGTATGTGGCGGGGAGACTTATATATGTGTGGGGTGGGGAGACTTATAGATGTATGTGGCGGGGATACCTATATATGTATGTGGTGGGGATACCTATAGATGTATGTGGTGGGCATACCTATATATGTGTGTGGTGGGGATACCTATATATGTATGTGGTGTTGATACCTATATATGTGTGTGTTTGGGGATACCTATTTATGTGTGTGGTGGTGATACCTATAGATGTATGTGGTGGTGATACCTATATATGTATGTGGTGGGGATACCTATATATGTATTTGGCGGGGAGACCTATAGATGTATGTTGCGGGGATACCTATATATGTTTGTGGTGGGGATACCTATATATGTATGTGGCGGGGAGACCTATAGATGTATGTGGTGGGGATACCTATATATGTATGTGGTGGGGATACCTATATATGTATGTGATGGGGATACCTATATATGTATGTGGCGGGGAGACCTATAGATGTGTGTGGCGGGGTTACCTATAGATGTATGTGGCGGATATACCTATAGATGTATGTGGTGGGGATACCTATATATGTATGTGGTGGGGATACCTATATATGTGTGTGGTGAGGATACCCATATATGTATGTGGTGGGGATACCTATATATGTGTGTGGTGGGGATACCTATATATGTATGTGGTGGGGATACCTATATATGTATTTGGCGGGGAGACCTATATATGTATGTGGCGGGGATACCTATATATGTTTGTGGTGGGGATACCTATATATGTATGTGCCGGGGAGACCTATCGATGTATGTGGTGGGGATACCTATATATTTATGTGGTGGGGATACCTATATATGTATGTGGCGGGGAGACATATAGATGTATGTGGCGGGGATACCTATATATGTGTGTGGCGGGGATACCTATAAATGTATGTGGCGGGGATACCTATATGTGTATGTGGTGGTTATACATATAGATGTATGTGGTGGTGATACCTATATATGTATGTGGTGGGGAGACTTATAGATGTATGTTGCGGGGATACATATATATGTGTGTTGGGGTGATACATATATATGTGTGTGGTGGTGATACCTATATATGTATGTGGTGGGGATACATATAGATGTATGTTGGGGTGATACATATATATGTATGTTGTGGTGATACCTATAGATGTATGTGGTGGGGATACCTATATATGTATGTGGTGGGGATACCTATATATGTGTGTGGTGGGGTTAGCTATATATGGATGTGGTGGTGATACCTATATATGTGTGTGGTCGGAATACCTATTTATGTGTGTGGTGGTGATACCTATAGATGTATGTGGTGGTGATACCTAAATATGTATGTGGTGGGGATACCTATATATGTGTGTGGTGAGGATACCTATATATGTGTGTGGCGGGGATACCTTTATATTTGTGTGGTGGTGAGACCTATATATGTGTGTGGCGGGGATACCTATATATGTATGTGGCGGGGATACCTATATATATGTGCGGCGGGGAGACCTATATATGTATGTGGCGGGGATACCTATATATGTGTGTGGCGGGGATACCTATATATGATTGTGGCGGGGATACCTATATATGTGTGTGGCTGGGAGACCTATATATGTATGTGGCGGGGAGACCTATATATGTGTGTGGTGGTGATACCTATAGATGTATGTGGTGGTGATACCTATATATGTATGTGGTGGGGATACCTATATATGTATGTGGTGGGAATACCTATAGATATCTGTGGCGGGGATACCTATATATGTGTGTGGTGAGGATACCTATATATGTGTGTGGCGGGGATACCTATATATTTGTGTGGTGTGGAGACCTATATATGTGTGTGGCGGGGATACCTATATAAGTATGTGGCGGGAATACCTATATATGTGTGTGGTGGGGAGACTTATATATGTGTGTGGTGGTGATACCTACATATGTATGTGGTGGGGATACATATAGATGTATGTGGTGGTGATACCTATAGATGTATGTGGTGGTGATACCTATAGATGTATGTGGTGGGGATACCTATAGATGTATGTGGTGGGCATACCTATATATGTGTGTGGTTGGGATACCTATATATGTATGTGGTGTTGATACCTATATATGTGTGTGTTGGGGATACCTATTTATGTGTGTCGTGGTGATACCTATAGATGTATGTGGTGGTGATACCTATATATGTATGTGGTGGGGATACCTATATATGTATGTGGTGGGGATACCTATATATGTATTTGGCGGGGAGACCTATAGATGTATGTTGCGGGGATACCTATATATGTTTGTGGTGGGGATACCTATATATGTATGTGGCGGGGAGACCTATAGATGTATGTGGTGGGGATACCTATATATGTATGTGGTGGGGATACCTGTATATGTGTGTGGCGGGGATACCTATAGATGTATGTGGCGGGGATACCTATATGTGTATGTGGTGGTGATACCTATAGATGTATGTGGTGGTGATACCTATATATGTATGTGGTGGGGAGACTTATAGATGTATGTGGCGGGGAGACTTATATATGTGTGTGGTGGGGAGACTTATAGATGTAAATGGCGGGGATACCTATATATGTATGTGGTGGGGAGACTTATATATGTGTGTGGTGGTGATACCTATATATGTGTGTGGTGGGTAGACTTATATAAGTGTGTGGTGGTGATACCTATATATGTATGTGGTGGGGAGACTTATAGATGTATGTGGCGGGGATACCTATATATGTGTGGGGTGGGGAGACTTCTGTATGTGTGTGGTGGTGATACCTATATATGTATGTGGTGGGGATACATATAGATGTATGTGGGGGTGATACCTATAGATGTATGTTGTGGTGATACCTATAGATGTATGTGGTGGGGATACCTATATATGTGTGTGGTGGTGATACCTATTTATGTGTGTGGGTGTGATACATATACATGTATGTGGTGGTGATACCTATATATGTGTGTGGAGGTGATACCTATATATGTATGTGGTAGGGATACCTAAATATGTATGTGGCGGGGATACCTATATATGTGTGTGGTGAGGATACCTATATATGTGTGTGGCGGGGATACCTATATAATTGTGTGGTGGGGAGACCTATATATGATTGTGGCGGGAATACCTATATATGTATGTGGCGGCGATACCTATATATGTGTGCGGCGGGGATATATATATATGATTGTGGCGGGGATACATATATATGTGTGTGGCGGGGATACCTATATATGTATGTGGTGGAGAGACCTATATATGTATGTGGTGGTGATACCTATAGATGTATGTGGTCGAGAGACCTATATATGTGTGTGGTGGTGATACCTATATATGTATGTGGTGGTGATACCTATATATGTATGTGGTGGGGATACCTATATATGTATGTGGTGGGGATACCTATAGATGTCTGTAGCGGGGATACCTATATATGTGTGTGGTGAGGATACCTATATATGTGTGTGGCGGGGATACCTATATATTTGTGTGGTGGGGAGACCTATATATGTGTGTGGCGGGGATACCTATATAAGTATGTGGCGGGGATACATATATATGTGTGTGGTGGGGAGACATATATATGTGTGTGGTGGTGATACCTATATATGTATGTGGTGGGGATACATATAGATGTATGTGGTGGTGATACCTATATATGTATGTGGTGGGAATACCTATATATGTATGTGGTGGGGATACCTATATATGTATTTGGCGGAAAAACCTATAGATGTATGTTGCGGGGATACCTATATATGTTTGTGGTGGGGATACCTATATATGTATGTGGCGGGGAGACCTATAGATGTATGTGGCGGGGATACCTATATATGTATGTGGTGGGGATACCTATATATGTGTGTGGCGGGGATACCTATAGATGTATGTGGCGGGGATACCTATATATGTGTGTGGCGGGGATACCTATAGATGTATATGGCGGGGATACCTATAAGTGTATGTGGTGGTGATACCTATAGATGTATGTGGTGGTGATACCTATATATGTATGTGGTGGGGAGACTTATAGATGTATGTTGCGGGGATACCTATATATGTGTGTGGTGGGGAGACTTATATATGTGTGTGGTGCTGATACCTATATATGTATGTGGTGGGGATACATATAGATGTATGTGGGGGTGATACCTATAGATGTATGTTGTGGTGATACCTATAGATGTATGTGGTGGGGATACCTATAGATGTATGTGGTGGGGATACCTATATATGTGTGTGGTGGGGTTACCTATATATGTATGTGGTGGTGATACCTATATATGTGTGTGGTGGTGATACCTATATATGTATGTGGTGGTGATACCTATATATGTGTGTGGTGGTGATACCTATTTATGTGTGTGGTAGTGATACCTATAGATGTATGTGGTGGTGATACCTATATATGTATGTGGTAGGGATACCTAAATATGTATGTGGTGGGGATACCTATAGATGTCTGTGGCGGGGATACCTATATATGTGTGTGGTGAGGATACCTATATATGTCTGTGGCGGGGATACCTATATATGTGTGTGGTGAGGATACCTATATATGTGTGTGGCGGGGATACCTATATATTTGTGTGGCGGGGAGACCTATATATGTGTTTGCCTGGGAGACCTATATATGTATGTGGCGGGGATACCTATATATGTGTGCGGCGGGGAGACCTATATATGTATGTGGCGGGGAGACCTATATATGTGTGTGGCGGGGATACCTATATATGATTGTGGCGGGGATACCTATATATGTGTGTGGCTGGGAGACCTATATATGTATGTGGCGTGGAGACCTAAATATGTGTGTGGTGGTGATACCTATAGATGTATGTGGTGGTGATACCTATATATGTATGTGGCGGGAATACCTATATATGTATGTGGTGGGGATACCTATAGATGTCTGTGGCGGGGATACCTATATATGTGTGTGGTGAGGATACCTATATATGTGTGTGGCGGGGATACCTATAAATTTGTGTGGTGGGGAGACCTATATATGTGTGTGGCGGGGATACCTATATAAGTATGTGGCGGGGATACCTATATATGTGTGTGGTGGGGAGACTTATATATGTGTGTGTGGTGATACCTATATATGTATGTGGTGGGGATACATATAGATGTATGTGGTGGTGATACCTAAAGATGTATGTGGTGGTGATACCTATAGATGTATGTGGTGGGGATACCTATAGATGTATGTGGTGGGGATACCTATATATGTATTTGGCGGGGAGACCTATAGATGTATGTTGCGGGGATACCTATATATGTTTGTGGTGGGGATACCTATATATGTATGTGGCGAGGAGACCTATAGATGTATGTGGTGGGGATACCTATATATGTATGTGTTGGGGATACCTATATATGTATGTGGCGGGGAGACCTATAGATGTGTATGGCGGGGTTACCTATAGATGTATGTGGTGGGGATACCTATATATGTATGTGTTGGGGATACCTATAGATGCATGTGGTGGTGATACCTATTTATGTGTGTGGTAGTGATACCTATAGATGTATGTGGTGGTGATACCTATATATGTATGTGGTAGGGATACCTAAATATGTATGTGGTGGGGATACCTATAGATGTCTGAGGCGGGGATACCTATATATGTGTGTGGTGAGGATACCTATATATGTGTGTGGCGGGGATACCTATATATTTGTGTGGTGGGGAGACCTATATATGTGTGTGGCGGGGAGACCTATATATGTATGTGGCGGGGATACCTATATATGTGTGCGGCGGGGAGACCTATATATGTATGTGGCGGGGAGACCTATATATGTGTGTGGCGGGGATACCTATATATGATTGTGGCGGGGATACCTATATATGTGTGTGGCTGGGAGACCTATATATGTATGTGGCGTGGAGACCTAAATATGTGTGTGGTGGTGATACCTATAGATGTATGTGGTGGTGATACCTATATATGTATGTGGCGGGGATACCTATATATGTATGTGGTGGTGATACCTATAGATGTCTGTGGCGGGGATACCTATATATGTGTGTGGTGAGGATACCTATATATGTGTGTGGCGGGGATACCTATAAATTTGTGTGGTGGGGAGACCTATATATGTGTGTGGCGGGGATACCTATATAAGTATGTGGCGGGGATACCTATATATGTGTGTGGTGGGGAGACTTATATATGTGTGTGGTGGTGATACCTATATATGTATGTGGTGGGGATACATATAGATGTATGTCGTGGTGATACCTAAAGATGTATGTAGTGGTGATACCTATAGATGTATGTGGTGGGGATACCTATAGATGTATGTGGTGGGGATACCTATATATGTGTGTGGTGGGGATACATATATATGTATGTGGTGGTGATACCTATATATGTGTGTGGTGGGGATACCTATTTATGTGTGTGGTGGTGATACCTATAGATGTATGTGGTGGTGATACCTATATATGTATGTGGTGGGGATACCTATATATGTATGTGGTGGGGATAACTATATATGTATTTGGCGGGGAGACCTATAGATGTATGTTGCGGGGATACCTATATATGTTTGTGGTGGGGATACCTATATATGTATGTGGCGGGGAGACCTGTAGATGTATGTGTTGGGGATACCTATATATGTATGTGTTGGGGATACCTATATATGTATGTGGCGGGGAGACCTATAGATGTGTGTGGCGGGGTTACCTATAGATGTATGTGGTGGGGATACCTATATTTATATATGTGTGTGGTGAGGATACCTATATATGTATGTGGTGGGGATACCTATATGTGTGTGTGGCGGGGATACCTATATATGTATGTGGTGGGGATACCTATATATGTATTTGGCGGGGAGACCTATAGATGTATGTTGCGGGGATACCTATATATGTTTGTGGTGGGGATACCTATATATGTATGTGGCGGGGAGACCTATAGATGTATGTGGTGGGGATACCTATATATGTATGTGATGGGGATACCTATATATGTATGTGGCGGGGAGACATATAGATGTGTGTGGCGGGGTTACCTATAGATGTATGTGGCGGGGATACCTATATATGTATGTGGTGGTGATACCTATAGATGCATGTG